>JAOWBR010181584.1:0-10676 GCA_028571145.1 Dionaea muscipula | reverse complement strand
TAATCGGTTCACACTGAAGGATAACGAAATTTTCAACCGTTGTGATTATGTTACTACACATGACACGAAACAAATTAACGTCAATATTATATATACATATTGTTTATTGATCCATGATGATATTAATTATATGGTACTAAATAATCGTAGTTTATTAATTTGGATAAAGTAAGAAATATAACGATCAGCTAATGAGTTATATTAATTAATTAGGTCAACCATACAAAAAAGGGAATACAGTAAACCAAAATGAAGCATGAAGCAGCCATGCATGACAACAAAGTAGCTTTCAAGATGGAACTATTCTAATTCTAAAGATTCCATGACTCTCTGTGTTCATACTCAACAAATGACACAAAACAAAATGTTTACAAATTCCATCCCATCTGCGTTCATACTTAAGGATGTTAGGTTATTTTGTCATTGCGATTTAAGATTAGATCGATGTTATATATGTTAAACAAGAAATTTATGATTACTTCTTCAATTACATCATTTATTGACCGTTAGATCAAACATGATCATCAAATACAGTATCGATCCTGGGCTAAGGTCCATAAAACAAGGGCTTTAGGCCCCCAAAATATGGAATAAATTAGAGCCCATATTGAGGCCATCAATTGAGAAAGAAATGGTGAATGGGTTAGATTAATTGTATTAGTTTAATTACTACTTTTGGAGCAAAAAATACTAGAAGAGTTATGTTTAAATGATACTTTACGATAACTCATGTTTAATTTGATATTTTTGGACAAAACAATTATTTATTGACTAATTTTGTATGATCTTTTGTTATTTTGCAATAGATTGATGATAAGTCATTAATTTCATAGTTTTATATTTTATTATTTTTTATTTTGTTGGTTTGATGATAAAATTTTATTTTTACAAAATAACAAAAGATCTGAAATGCTCGGGGACCCATTCGACTGGTTTGTCTTGGACCCCGAGATGAAAGGCTGAGATCATATCCCACCAACCGCCACCCTCTCCCACTTAATTGGCGGGCTCCAATGTAATTGTTGGATTATTTGTATTAATATTTTGATACCACACATGTACATATTAATTATGTTGTGCTATATTTTATTTAAAGCCTAATTAATGTGATCTAATATAGATATCGATTTAATTATATGCAATCTGTAGAAACAAAAAAGGTAATTATTAATTTGTCATCATCATAGAGAGAACATGAAGAGAAACTTAGTTCTTTTATGATACCCGATACGTTAATCTGAAAAATCAAGACTCGTTGCAGGCAAACCTTCGACAATGAATTCAGTTATTCTATCGCCTTCGATTTATGTTCTTCTTCCTCCTTTTTGAATCAAATGGGCATATAGGTTTTTCTTTGGGGGTTAATTCCGGTAGGGTTTATTGTAAACTTTTAAAAACATATTTGGAATGCATCTAACTGTTTGTATCGTCTCAAATCGTTTTGGATCCGACATGTGTAATATATAATGCCAAAATCGACCCAAAACACCCTTAACTTGAGTCCTCACCGGTAATTTTTTTGGACGATTTTTTTTTATACTCTTAAAAATATATTTTGAACACATCCACCGATAGAATCGTCTCAAAATATTAGATAATAAAAGCGTTGTAAAAAGTGACGTAGAAAGACGCCGATATAACCGCAAAAATTCTACATCACCCAAAAATTATCCCCCCCTGCACCCCGTCCACTCACATCCCTCTCCTTACTTCCCATTTGCCCCACTTGCTCCCCCTTTCCTCTTGTTTGGCTGTTCACTCTACCGCGGATCATCTTACGGGATTTATTTTGCTTGCACTAGAAATACTCATATAACCGTCCCATCTATATTACATGGAGTGATGTGGTTTGAATTTTTTAACATCCTACACTTAATTATAATTCTCTCACATACATTTTTACACATTTTTCACCATTAGATCAAAACACATTAATGGCTCATATTAATCTCTTTCATCTCCTTCTCCTTCTCGATCCTCTTCCTCTTTCTCTCCTCCTCTCTCTCTCCCCTCTCTCTCTTTCATATCACATCATATAATATTACAAAACCCAATATTTATTTTCCTTCAATATCTCACTATACAATTTATCAAATATAGAAATTTTATGATCAAAATTAATAATTTTTTATGAGAACAAAAATGAATCTAATATTGATATAAATTTTATTATCATTTTATTAAAAAAATTATATCAAATGCACGACATGACACGTGCACAGACACGTGCACAAATACTGCACAACACGAACACGGGCATGAATAATTTTTGTAAAAGCAAACAAAAACCGTAAGAATGTTCGCCGTGCTAACGGCACGGATAATTTCTAGCAGATATAATGATTAATGGCTTTCATTTGAACTTTCGTTTTAACATTAATTTAACATGATTTATAGATGTCGGTCAAAATATATCATCGGGTCGGGGGTGTGGTATCGGGTTTGGGTCCACCAAATTAACTCGAAAGTGAGTAGTACTAGTGGGTCAACAAAGTTCACCTCCCAGCTCCCGCCGTCGTCCTCCTCTTCCTACTCCACAACCCCACAAGGAAAAGACTAAAGAGAGAGGAGAAACAGTGAAAGGCTTCATCGCTTATAAAAAAGGCAACATGTAATTAATTGCTCTGCCTTGCCTCTGACTCGTATAAATTCCAAGCTCAATAATCAATCCTCCATTCCATCCCCCTCCTCTGTTTAGCGAATAGCAAAGCAAATTTCAATTTTCATAGCAGATCGCGCAACAGAGCAGAGCAGAGCAAAGAAGGATGGGGAATTGCATAAGGCATGATGAGTCCAAGGTCCAATGGGGTGGAGAGAACTGGGAATCTGCTTTAGCTTTACCAACAACAACAGAGACTAAGAGGGAGGAAAAATTGGATAATTTGGATTTGGAGGAAGAAAAATTAGGAGGACAAGGAGGGAGGAGGAGGAGGAGGAGGAGTAGAACAGATCAGGTGAAGGTCAAGATTACAAAGAAGCAACTGGAGGAATTGCTGGGGGAAAATAAAATCGATCTTCAGGGGTCTTCGTCGGTGAAGCAGGTTCTTTATCACTTGATGATGAATTTCAGTGCTGATGAGATTCAGAACAGATCATGGAGACCCAGATTGCAAAGCATACCTGAGCAGCTAGCTCTGATTTCTTTGATCTGATCAGCCCAACATTAATTCGCTCGACCTCGACCTCGACCTCGACCTCGACCTCGGTCGGTGTATAAATGTTACGTCTTTCTTTTTACTTGTGTTAATGTATCTATCAACTAGGGGATGCCCGTGCCACTGTTGGCATGATCAACATAGGAGATCCTCGTGCGGTTGGCACAATATGTTGGAATCTCAATCGGTTTGGCTGACTCACACCAAGTAATTAATCGGCTCATTTGGAACGGGATAATGTTTTGACTAAACGTAACTTTAATTATAATATTCATGAAAAATTATGATATGTGTAGTATACATACACCCAAGGTCTCCGGTCTCCGACCAACTGCCCACCGACGACCATCGGGCTAACGACGGTGAGCTCCGACAGCAGCGGCCCAGTTGGCCGACAAAAATGGCCGAGCTTGCTCCACTAGGTGTGCCTTGTCGATGACGACAGACAGGGCGGAAGTTGGCCGACCATCGGCACTACCCCTCGCCACACACCCGAACCTCGAGCAATCCCTCAAGCCAACCACCTCCAATCGTCGGCAACCATGGCCATAAACACCAATAAAAACAAAAACCCATCTTTCATTCAAAACTCCTCAAATCCCCCAAAACCAAACACCACAATCTCAAAATCGGAAAGAAATGAGAAGAATTTAGGATCTTACCACTCTGATCCGAGCTCTCGCCATCAGATCTCGTCGGTATAGAGGGTAAGATGCGATTAGGGGAAATCAATTCTCTCAAAAGAGGTTAGAGGTGATTAGGGTTTGATGACGGTGATTTTGGTTTGATGTTGGTGATATACGATCCGATAACTGACATGTTTTTTCGTTCTTTTTTTTCGATCCAACGATCAAAAACATCTACACATTTTATGAGGAGACATTTCAAACCCTAAACTTTCATGTATCATAGATGGATCTTTCTTGACCTGGGTTTTCTTCCTCCCCTCATATAAATTGATCGAAGTTGTATAAAGATTGATGGTCACTATAACAATGGCAATTTATTGCCCCATAAATTACAAAGTGTAATGCATGCCTAAGGATTTAGAACTAGCTAGCTATACTATACTGTTCAAGTAGGCGCCGCCGCACGGACTAAGGAGAACCAAAACAAAACAAAACAAAACAAAACAAAATAACCGTAGTGATGAGATGATAGTAAGCTAAAGCTTGCCTCATGAGCCATGATCAGCATTCAATCCGGACGGCCCCGTTGTCGGATGAAATGAACTTGGGCTTTCGGGTAACTTGTTCCAGACACTGGATGACATCGCCGACCTGAAAATCATGCCAATCATGGATCACAAGGCCACACTCTTTGCCCTTCAAGACCATATCCACATCATGCTTCTCCTGCTTCAATGACTCGCAGCAGCCCTCGAAAACTACTTCCCCGCTCCTCAAAAGCCGCATGATCGATGACTTTGTCACCTTCCCGTCTGTTACCCGGCAACCAGCAATCTTCACATCCTCTCCTTTGGATTTGCTTCTCCCTTTCAGTTCAAAGATGTTCAACACCTGTGCTTCCCCAGCCACCTGTGTCTCAGCAGTCCCAGGAGCCTTTTCCACTATTAACTTACCAATATCCTCCAAAAGATGATATATAACACGGTGCAGTTTTATCTGTGCATGCCACCACAGAGGACAGACAGAAAGGTACAATTTCTCAACATGAAAATGGTAAGAGCTACATAATTTCAATCAAGCCTGTATTATAAGGATTAAACATATACCTGTACACCAGCTCGTGAAGCTGCCTGAGTACCTGAACCAAGCTGACTACGCACGTTAAATCCAACGATACACGCATCACAGGCTTGTGCCATGTCAACATCGGACTGAGATATAGGGCCAACTCCAACATGAACCACCTTCACAAACACCTAGCAGTGAGTGATCGGGAAATTAAAGGAGTTAGCATCGAAAAATAAGGTCATAGTACTACTAGAAGGTAAAAGGGTATTATATGTAGAATTAGTTTCAAATAAGGATGCCCTCTTTGGAATAGTAAGCGTGAACTTTTGTGAGTCATTGGGTTTAGGAGATCAAATGTTAAGATTGATTACTGTTGGTAGTGGGTGAATAGTGAAACAGTGCACTGTTCATCTGAGATTGAATCCTGACCTTTGATTTGTAAATCCAATGACCCAAAAAAGTTCACTTTCCTATTGAAAAGAGGAAGCCTTTAGTAGAAGGAGACTGATTATATATTTACTTGTGAACTATTTAAACTTCGCAATGCGTCTGTCACTGCTTGCACAGTTCCCTGAACATCTGCTTTTACGATGATCGACATTTCAACTGTTTTCGGCTGCCCTTCTTCATCTGAAGGATCCACTGTTTCAATCCTATCCTCACCCATTTTCTTTATCCTGTCTTTCTCCAACTTTTTCTTTCTACCAGCACTAAGCATCCTAGCTCTCTCTTCGGTCTCTACAACAACGATGTCGTCACCGGCCATTGGAAGGCCCCTAAGCCCCTCAATCTCAACAGGCATGGCGGGTCTTGCTCTCTCGGTCGACTTTCCCATCATATCCCTGATGGCCCTTATTCTACCCCACTCTGCACCCGTAACGACGTACTGCCCACACACCAATGTCCCCGCCTTGACTATAGCTGTGGCCAATGGACCACGCCCTTTATCAACCCTTGCTTCTACCACATAGGCTTGAGCAGGCCCATCAATACGCGCCTTGAGCTCCATCATCTCGGACTGAAGAAGCAAAGCTTCCTCCAAATCAGTCAACCCAGTTTTTTGAGTGGCTGAAACTTGAACCACTTGAACATCCCCACCCATCTCCTCCAGCATCAAACCCTCTGACGCGAGCTGATATTTCACTCTTTCGGGGTTGGCACCGGGTTTATCGCATTTATTTATTGCAACTACTATCGGAACCTTGGCAGATTTAGCATGCGACATGGCCTCCAGGGTTTGTGGCATAACTCCATCATCAGCTGCAACCACTAACACAACTATATCAGTCACCGCCGCTCCTCTAGCTCGCATGGCACTGAAGGCGGCATGGCCAGGAGTGTCAAGGAAAGTGATGGATGCCCCTGATGGCATGCTCACAACAAATGCACCAAGATGTTGAGTTATGCCACCGGCTTCTTTAGCTGCAAGTGAAGTCTGGCGTAATGCATCCAGGAGAGAAGTTTTCCCGTGATCAACGTGACCCATCACAGTCACAACAGGTGACCGAGGCAGCACTTCTGCACCTTCACTTGAGTGTAGCCTCTTAACGTTGATGCCAACTTCCTGCAGTAATACATGTTATCTAAATGAGCTCCTTCAAACTTTCACAAGTCTATCATGTACTGTACATCTTCAAAAGTGGCAAGAAAAAAGGGTAATGGGAAAGTCAAAGCACCAAATAAATCTAACTTCCACTTTGAGAGAGAACCGGAAAAAAAAAAAAAAAAAAAAACACCTCATGAACAGGTGATCTTCACAATCTTTCTTACTGGTCTGCCTAGATCTCTAATATTCAATTTTGGTGTAAACCTCTTTTTCCCTAGAATGGGAAGTACACTGAATAACACTATGAGAAGGTGATTTACTGATTTTCATTCAAGCTGCTTGAGGTGCTTGAGTTCTAGGACAAACAATCAATCGTACTAATGTATGTCACAGAATACAAGAGGAAACAAAAGAAGCATACCATGGCGATCAGCTCTGCGATGTCAATGCTTAGAGGGTCAAACTCCGATCCGACTTTTTCCCCAACATTTATCAGAATATCCTGCAAAGCCGATAACGACTTGCCAGTACGCTTGGAGAGCTCATGGATAGTCATTCCCTCAAATATCTCGATTGTTCTATCTGGAAAAGTTTTATTGTTTCTGATCATCTTTGGAGGCACATAAGGAGCTTCAATAGGTGGTTGTGTCCTGCTGTCCCTCTTTGCATACTTATCTTTCTTGGAAGTCCTCATTCCAAATTCTCCATCACTTCTAGCAAGCAATTCCAGGCTTGCATGAAAACACCTAAGCACATAAACTTCTTGATGAGTGAAGTTCCCAATCATTATCAATGGCATACTACCAACCCGCTGCTACTAACGGCATCCTGAGAAGTGACTCATTGAGATATTAGAGATTTAAGTAATGCGACTTGAACTTGTCTTTCCGCAGCCTATTAAACAATCTCAGCCACAATATGCAGTGGGAAGCACAACCATTTCATAGCATCTTAAAAAGCTCATGCAGAGGGGGCTCAAGCCGCTCAACCATAAAGTAGGCTCTTGACACAACAATGTGGAAATTTCATATGCACACACTAAAAGCACGTAAGAATAAAAGCAAGCTCATATCAACAATGGATGGATATGTTCCATAAGTGTTGTATAATTCCCTCCTAGGTGTATATGCATTCATAGCTTATGTGTTTATGAAAAGCAAGCTTACACAATGAGAAGTTTGTTGTTGTTTTTTTTTTGGGTGGAGGAGGGAAGAAAAGGAGCCATTAATGAAGAAACATGAAGAATTCATCAGTATGACGTGTAAAATGATCTCGCTTTCTTGGTAAAAGCAACTTCTAAAGCTTCAGGAACAACCCCCAGCCAAAAAAAATCCCACAAAAAAAGAAAAAAAAATTGTACCTCACCCCACCCCAAGTAAAAAAAAGGGTGGGGGGAGAAGAAAAATAAAGCATCAACCAAGAAAGGAGCAACAAGCTCTCCTAGTTCACCGGCCACTTGTATTCAAAAAACATTAGATTCCACTATTATGAGCACAAAAACAAGAGATCAACATACCGTATCAAAGGCCGTCTTGTTAGAAACCTGTATTCATTAGCTTCCAGCAACTTAGACTTCCTAGAAAATCCTGTTCCAAAGAAAATTGTACAACATAGGGAACAGTCAATATAATACTATCCCATCAAGTTCCTAATTCTACTGAAAAACACCGGCTAAGTTTAAGCTTTACAATTTTAAAATCACACGTTTCCAGTAAAAGATGTTTGACAAATCAACCATATGCTGCAGAGTAACAGAGAGGCCAAGAGTACTCAGCTGGCTACAAACAATAATAGATAGAAAATGCTTTTGAAGCTGCTATGACCTCCAAACCAAAACTGAGTTAAGAATGGAATAGCAACAACATAACTGCAAACCTATGAAGGACAAGTACAAAAGAGTGCCCATAATTAAGACATGATTGCATTTATCACATAAAAAAAGCTAGGCTTTTCAATCCTCTGTTGCACGTACGAGTTACGACCACACTTCCTCATCGTTTCATCCTCATTTCTGGCATACAACAATCAGAAGGTGGCCTAGCATTTCACCTTCACCTGGAAACCATTTGAATGTTGCAGAAATTCCTGCATTTGGTTTACTTAATCCTGATATACAACTTGGATGCCTCCAAGGCAACTTCATGAATAAATTGGAATCTACTATGCAAAAAAATTTAGTGGTATGCAGCGAGAGGCATCCAAGCAAATTTGTTTCACCTGCAAAGAATCTGAAAGAAGCAGAGACTGTATCGGTGGCATCTTTAACATAAAATTTTGAAGCTGCATTTCTTAAAGGACATAGAGTCCGAGCCTTCTGCAGATTAAGAGCTTGAATGCCCTGCAAAGCAGCAAATGCAACACGACAGTTTTCAGATACGCTTTAAACACACCTTTTACAAGGACACGGTCATGCATGTAGCGAAGCACGTATATGTTTCTGCAACAATGTGTTTCAATCTCAACCTAGGATTCTAAAAAAATTGTAAAAGGACAATATTCCATCACTTGCTAAAGAGTTTGTGTTTCTTCTACCATAAATCAATTAACGGAGGGTTGTGTGTTGAGTAGCCAACAACCAACAGGTAAACAAAATCATAGGATATTTTTTCATGAATACGAGACATTATAAAACCAATTTTTTGAGTGGATCCCCAGACATTATAAGGCTAATAAGAAGGCACTTCATCTACAAGACTCACACCTTTTTCCCTGGGAAAACAAACCATATATATTACATAAATATTAACTGTTGTAACCCACTTATTACCACATAGAGGTGGTTTCTATACTGGCTATTATGGTCTATCACATTCCATCTCAAGCACAGGAAACTGAAAAACATGGATCACTTGTATTAATGGACTTGGGCTGGTATGTTTGGATCTCTAAGCATCGAATCTTGGATCTGTAACTGCAGAGCACATGATTCTAAGATGTGTGGAGCAACTAAATGTATTGATCCCAACCTAATTCGACTATGATTCATCACCCAGATCAATCACTTCCCAATAATTGGCAGGTCCAACACACGGGCAATGGATAATCGTGGTAAAAAACACTTTTTTTCCAGGGTATATTGAGTACTCTTCGAATAAAATTCACACTTCGTCCCGAAACTAGTATACAGGTTCATATATCAAATTATCCAACTACAAAGCACAATTAACAGTAATTGGTGGCACCTCCAAAGAAAATGCAAAGACTAACCTTGTTGCCAACAAATCTCCAAGCCATTCATATGTGATTGGAGCGTCGGCCCCGGCTGCATAGAATCAATAAATTCCGAGGATATTAAACAAGACGAAACAAAAAAAAAATTAACATAGATATGCTTGATAAATCTGCCCTGAGAAGAATTTGGGGGCGATGAAGAAGAAGAGCGAGATAGCCGTACCGGGATGTGGGGCCTACCTGGATTCAGTTGCAGTGATCTGCGCCACTGTCTCCGGTCGTCGTCGTCTCCTGAATCTCCTCCTGCTTCTTCTACCTCTGGGTCCTGAGCCTCTGTGTGTGGGCTAAAATACAGACCTGCGGAACAGCGGAAGGCGCACCCCTCCAGCGCCAGGAGGGTGCCTGAATTTTAACTTTCCTTTAAAAAAAAAAAAAAATAGCGAAACGATAGTAAAATATCATAGTAAATTTTATTACAACAAGTATATTATCGTTTTATCAAAAAATCATAAAAAAATCCAAAAACATCACAAGTAATCACCATAAAATATTATCACACTTTTATAATTATTAAGGATCAATATATGCTGTAGATTTCGAACTCAAGACCTTTTCATTCTTCTTCCCTTATTAAAATAGTATAAAATTTTAAAAATTTTTAAAAATTATAACATATTTCTATTTTCCCTTTATAAAGTATAAAGTAGACTTAGCCTATAATAAATATTATGAGAGTTAAATTAATTAAATAGTCATGTGTTTGAATTTTTAACTACCTGTGATCGATATTTGGTTCTTCTTTTACTGTTATACAGTTTTATCTATCATTCACTCGTTACAAAATTAAGCAGTAAGCAGATTCTATTAGTGTACTAATGGACATTAGGACAGGGTCATCATGATAACTTAAAACGACGACGTTTAAAAATTAAATAGGTACAAATAATGACGTTAAGTACAAATGACTGATTGAATGAATGTGGAAGATGAAACACCTTAAAAATGAAACCTAAAAGGACATATGAAAAACGGACGAAGTAGGTTATTCATCTATGCCCGAATCGAGAGTCGTTTTAAACAAATAAATATTTTATTTTAAACAGATAA
>JAOWBR010181583.1:0-19613 GCA_028571145.1 Dionaea muscipula | reverse complement strand
ATAGTAAAATTCCTCCTAACCACAAGGAGAAGAGAGGAAGTAGCGGATTACACCACCGTGAACCTCTATAATTGCTTTGTGTCATTTACTTTATTGCACTGCATTGCATATTGATACACACACCATAACATATCAGAATTAACAAGCTTTGAAAACTAAGTTTTAAGGGGCTATATAAATATATCCGCTGCACTACTTTGAACAATTTTGTAAAAAGTTCAAAAACCTATAAGTTCATTCACCCCCCTTCTAAACTTATAGAGCCCCTCCTAGGGACCAACATAGACCTGCCGCCACCATGTTTGTCGCCATCGCCTTAAACCTTTAACATATGCTGAGATAACCATAACACGAAGATGGTGGACAAATTCAAAAGTTAGAGGAGAAAACTCCTCTATTCTCATCATCGCCACAATTCAAAAAGTCTGGCAATTTTACTCAGTTTAATGTGCATGAGTTCTAGTAGAACATCTGAACCTAACCCAAAATACATCACTTCCCTACTATTTTAAGCTTATAAAGTCCTACTGATCCTTGGCATAGTCATTAGTTTTGTGTAAATTGCTAGTTGCTTGTTCTCATTCTTTGATTTCTTTTCTATGAGATTATACACATTAAAATGAGCTTCATTGATTGAGTCATAAAGGTGTGTGAAAATTTATTTGTTCCTTTACATAACTTCCACCACACACCACGAGAGTGTTCTTGTTGAACAAAGTGAACCAAGTTTCTTGAGAGCATTTACATGACTTTGAGAGAAGACTGACTACCCTTGGTAAAATGAAGTATTTCTGCCCAATGACATGAAGCTTGAACCTTTGAAGATCGTGACATTAGTGTATCATGTTGCTTTTGAGATTTGTATTTATATTTTGGTGTGATTTATATTCTTCTCATGATTTCATTTGTACTGAGTAGCTTATCCTTTTTGCTGATCCTACACTCTGATTTTCACTATCTACATTCCATCTGTACCTTTGCTCGGGGACTAGCAAAGAGTCAAGTTGGGGGGAGTTGATGTAGCCGTGAAATGGCTACATTACCTTACCTTTTACATATGCTAAGTCCTTTGTTTTATCTTATTATGGTGTGATCTATGCCTCTTTTCTAGTATATATTTCACGGGTTTCATATCAATTGAGGAAATGAAGGCAAGTTAACGTCATTGCTAGAACAACGAGTTGAAAAGCGGCTAAGTTAAAACGTGGCGCCATCACTGTTCTAGAAGGTTGATCTTGGCGACCCAACTTCCAAACACTTTCCAATGACCTTCTAAGATGGCCATGAAGAGATGGAAGCTAGAGGACATGTGAATCTCTCAAACCATGCAACCATCGCTATAGCGCTGACTAGCCCTACCAAGCTACAACGCTGACAGATGAAGCCATGCCGACGATCGTCCTTAACTTCAGATTCAGAGGTTCAACCTTGTCGTCCCCAATGCTCATGGCCCTCATTCAACGTGTAATAACATTCTGTGGGGCCAGAACTTTCATACAATCTAGAAGTTTCTCTGGAAGAAGAACTACAGCCACGGAGCTGTCTGGTCTCGCCAAGCCGTGGTGCCACTCTAACCTAACTTAATTTCTGAAGATGCTACATTGCCTACCAGGATGCCAAGCATGTTCATGTGTCCTGTTGAAGCATCCCTTGTGGTCGAATCATCCATCGGATCTCTTAATTTCCCTGGAGGAAGAACCATCGCCCCAGCACCAATGGCGTTGATATTGAACTCTATAGCGGTGGCGACGGTTGACCTTAAATCCTTATTCAAGATTATTCCATGACGCCTTACATGATCTAAGGTCCTTTCCAATGATTAGTAGATGAACCATGGTGTCTGATCTAGAGTTGGAGACGTCCTTCTCGAGATAGAAGCTTTCATGCCATGGAGTCACTTAGTCCCTGCGAGATCTTAACTAGGCCTATTTCCTGATTGCTGCCACCGAGGTCAATGCCACGGATGTTGTTTCCCCGCCTCTCTGACTTGGCCAGGAAGTTGTAGTTCAGTTCTACATTTTCCTCCTACTTTTACGCCTATTCTCAGAGGATTTTCTTGTTGGAACTGATGCTGAGATCTCTGATCGATAAGGATGAACCTGGACGTATTTGTTCCTCCTCAGAAGTCTATGAATAGCATCCAAGTTGCATCCATTCAAAGGGTCGATCTCCTGCACAAGTACTCAAGTCTACGCACTTGCTAAAACACCTTGTGAGAGAAGAGTGAACAGAGTGGTAGATATTGTTTTAGAAGGAGTCGATCCATACTCGTTAAAACCGCTGTGACAGAGTCGGATCAGAGTGCGTAAGTGATCCTTTGATCACCATTGAACCTTTGTGTTCACCTTTTTAATACAATCACATTTACTTTTCTTGTATTTACTGTCTTTTCTCTACATTTCTAATTCTCAAACCCGTTGCAACGTATCCCTTCATAGCCGTGGTATCAGTTCTGATCACCTCCAAGGTTTATTCCGTGGAAGTGGTTCAGCGATCTTAAGGATTGGTCCTACCTCTCTGCTGTTCCATAGTACTTTGAGTGGTTGTAGAGTAGCACTTATCGTGGGGGATTGCACTTGAGAATTCACACTTAAATTACCGTCATTCACTTTTACAGCCTTTAAATTTCATCGTAAACACTTTTATTTGGTCATTTCACTGTTTTGAAGAGTTGTGGATTTGATAGACATTGTTACGGATAATTCCTTGTGGGATCGATATTTTTATTACTACCAACGAGGCAGTATACTTGCTGTATTCATATTCGTTGTGTCAGATGAACAATTCGGGAAGGGATAACTGTAGCAACACTGAATCGGAGGAAGGAGGGTCCCGAAATACAATTAATCATATGGGCTGGAGTGTTGCAATCGTAATTATACGGAGGTCTAAGGAAGTAGAGAAGACAGGACATCGTCAAGCCAACGCAATTCAAATGCATCACGAAGGTCAGAGAATCTACTGTTGGAGAAGCAAGGTGTAAAGAGGCCAAAGAAGAGAGGTAGACCTCCAAAGAAGGGTACAATTGTCAAAGCTGTAACAAAAGCTGTTGTTAAGTCGATCTCATCCTTCCATGGTATCGAAGAAGGAAGGAACGACGAGGCTTGAGATGAAGTTAGAGAATGAGGAAATTTTGCAAAGCATTGGGATTGATTTTAACAGATGCATACTCGGATGCAGTTTGGAAGGTCGTCGGATTAGCTGAGGTAGAGGGTAGCGGGGTGAAGCTTCCTGGGTGACCCTAAGGTCAGTCGAAGGCTGCAATGGTGGCATAATGAACATAGTTATGAAAGTCTTATCATTCAATGTTAGAGGGTTAGGGAGACCAAAAGAGAGAAGAAAGTTAAGAAATCTCATTAAAGAAAGGAGACCGGATATGGTGTTTCTACAGGAAACGAGGAGGGGCAGAGTAGATAGGAGATTCGTTGATACAGTTTGGCACGGGGGAGAGTTTGAATTCATGGAGATTGTAGCATAAGGTATGTCAGGAGGTATTTTGTGTGTTTGGAATCCAAAAGTGTTTTTAGTATTAAACTACATGGGTAACAGGTCTATTCTCCTTTAATTTTAAAAGGTTGGGTTTATAGTAATTTTCAGTGTTCGATTGTTAACATCTACGCTCTGTGCTCCCCTAGTAAAAGGAAGACATTGTGGGACATCATTGCTAGCTGGAAAGATATCTTCTCGCGTCCATGGTGTGTTGGTGGAATTTTCAATACAATTAGGCGCATTGGTGAGAGACGGGGATACATAAGAAGGGATGTGTCTATGAGGGAGTTTAACGATTTTACTGAAACCATGGAGTTTATGGATTTACCGATGATAGTAAGGAAATATATATGGAGAAATTCGATGGATAGGCGACGTTGGAGCAGGCTTGATAGATTTTTAATTCATCCAGAGTACTGGATGCAAAGGTTTTGTTGTAAACAATGGGGACTACCTAGAACTCTATCCGACCATTGTCCAATCCTACTTGCAAGAGATGACAGAGATTGTGGTCCAACACCATTCTGGTTCATTAATTCCTAGATGCAACATGATAAATTCATTTTTGTGGTCAAGAACTACTGGCAAAGGGCTGAGGTGATGGGGTGGGCGGGTTTCAACCTATGAAAAAGTTGCAATCTCTGAGAAAAGATCTGAAAGACTAGAACAAAAACATGTTTGGGAATGTAGAGGAAAGCATCAAAGGGGTTGAGTAGCAAATTCATTCGTATGATTTGCAATCTGAAATTAGGGAGCTATCTCTCACTGAGGAGACATTAAAGAAACATTTGTCAATAGATAGATTGAAGTTACAAAGGGTGCTGGATACGATATGGCACAAAAAATCCAGACTAAATTACCTGTTGGAAGGTGATAGAAACTCCAGATTCTTTCATACTTTTGCCATCCTTCAACAGAATATCAATCATCTTAGTTCGGTTCATGCGGATGGGTGGTTGGTTGAGGAGCCATAGAGGATGAAAAAAGCGGTTAAAAGGTATTTTACGACCATGTTCTATGAACATTGGAAGGTAAGACTTGGCTTTGGGATAGCTATGGGTACAAAATTGGATAGTAACGTGGCTGCTGGCCTTAAAACCGAGTTTACAAAAGCGGAGATCTGGAAGGTTGTTTAGAGTTGTAATGGTGATAAAACCCTAGGTCCAGACGGGTTCAATTTGTCATTTAATAAGCATTGTTTGGGGGTGGTGAAAGAGGATATCATATCTTTTTTCAAAGAATTCTACGTGTATCCTAAATTGGTGGGTGGCCTTAGATCATCATTCATTTCTTTGATCCCAAAGAATGAAAATCTAATGTCGTTGAAGGAATTTTATCCGATCAGCCTCGTGGGTAGTATGTATAAAATATTAGCTAAGGTCCTCTCAGCTAGAATCAAGGGTTGTATTTAAGGCAGTACAGGATGTACTTGTGGGAAATCGGAGCATCTTGGTTACTTCGTTAGCTAATTAATTATCAAGGCTAAGGTACTAAGTTTTAGCTAATTAATTACCTCGTTAGCTATAAGCACCCATAGCTAACGAGGTAATTAATTAGCTAAAAGTCAAAAAGAGATCGAGGGTGATTATTAAATTTGATTTTAAGAAGGTCTACGACAGTGTCAATTGGAACTATCTCTTAGAAATGATGCGATTATTAGGATTCGGTGATAGGTGGATTCGGTGGATGAAAGAATGTGTTACTTTGGCCATTTTTTCTATTCTCATTAATGGATCGCCTACGGGGCTATACATTACAACAAAATGCACCTTTGCCGACATCCATACGGCGACAAAAATAAATTTTTATCGGCAAAGGTGCACTTTTTCGAAAAAAATTTCTTTTTGTCGCCGTATGGATGTCGGCAAAGTCGGATTTTATTGTAGTGCTAGTTCGGATGGAGAAGGGTTTGTGACAAGGGGGGATCCCCTTTCCCCATTTCTATTTATCTTAGCTACTGAGGGCCTTAACTAGATGACTCTTAAAGCTAAGGAGTTGGGACTGGTTAAGGGTCTTCAGATTGGATCAGGTAGAATGAGGTTAACCCACTTACAATTCGCAGATGATACGATCCTCTTCTGTGAAGCTGATAATAAGAAAGTATAGAAATTTAAACTCATTCTAAAGTGTTTTAAAGTTATGTCAGGGCTAAGGGTTAACATCAGAAAAGTTTTGTGTGCGGCATGGGTGTCCCAAGGATCAGAACTGAGGCATTGGTCGATTTGCTAAATTCTGAGTGTAATTACTTCCTTTTACAGATTTAGTTGTTCCATTGGGGGTGAATCCATAAGTTATGAAAACATGGAGGCCAGTTATCGATCGATGTAAAAAGATAATGACATCTTGGAAACACGTGTTTTTATCGATGGTTAGAAGGTTGACTTTGATCAAATCTGTTTTGAGTAGTCTTCCAATTTATTATATGTCATTGTTTAAGATGCCTAAGGGGGTCGTGAAGGAATTTGATAAGCTGAGAGCCGGGTTCCTTTGGGGAGACTCTGCGGATAGGAGAAGAATGCATCTCGTCCGATGGAAGAAGGTAACAAAAGGTAAGGAATTAGGAGGTTTGGGGGTCAAAGATTTGAAGGTGATGAATGAGTGTCTTTTGTTAAAATGGATGTGGAGATTTGGGTGTGATTGATTATCGCTTTGGTAGAGAGTGATTTGTGGGGTGTATAAGATGGACGAAAGGGATTGGTTCGCTAAAAGTGATTGTTAGGGAAATTGTGATTCTCGAGTTTGGAAGGATATCGTGGATTTAAAGCGGAGGCGCCCAGTTTTATGGGATTATTTTTTTGAGAATGTGCATTTTAGAGTGGGAAAGTGTTCTTCAATTAGATTATGACACAATCCGTGGGTCGAGATATGTCCATTGAAGGTGCTATATCCTAGACTTTTTGCTGCTGTGGTAGAGGGAGATGTGGCCTTGGCACAGTGTGTGAGAGTTGAACAAAGTAGGCGGGTTTGGTAGCTGAGTTTTTGAGTGCCTATAGGTTGAAGGCAAAAAACAATGTTGGATTCCTTATTTGCTATGGTCGGGAATCCTCCTATGCTGGGGGATTTGGAACAACCCATAAACTAGCTAGGTTGTGAAAATTCCCTGAGAAGCAGTCAAGGGTGCCTACGACTAGGTTATGGGTTTTTTCAGGAAAATTTGATTTCGGCCTAGATATAGTGTGGAATTAGGTGATCCCTCCTAGGATCCAGGTGTTTAAGTGGATTGCATGGCACAGACAGGTGAAAACGGCTATGTGGCTACTCGAGAGAGGAGTTAGGCTAGAAGGTGTTGGCTGCGCGTTCTGTGGGCTAGGAGTGGAAACAATGGATCATGTTTTGATCCACTATTTAGAGGTATGGAAGGTTTGGGCAAAGTGCATGCGATGGTGGGGAGTTAGATGGGTTGCTCTAGGGACGGTCTTGAATTTGCTTCAGAGTTGGAAACGTGATTGCGTTAGAAGATGTCTCCGGCCTTTGTGGAATGCTATTCCAGGTACCATTCTTTGGTATGTGTGGAAGTTTAGGAACGATGTTTGATCCAATAAGGTAGTGCTAATAAGATGGGGGGAACTAGTGGAGTTTATCTTATTTAAATGTGCCCTCTGGTTTTGTTCTTCTAATAGAAGGTGTGATTATAATGTGAATGATTTTATTTTGAATCTGGAATGCATTAATATTAGAGGTGTCAAACGTGTCGTGATGTTCAACTTCTATGCCATGCTATTCTGTGCCTGTTTTACTTTATCATGCCACGACGTGTCGTGCCGTGTGAGGCCTTAAGCGTGCCATGCCATGTTATTTTACTCTATCTTGCCTTATCATTTCGTGCCATTTTCAAATCATGTCGTACCATGTCGGATTGTTTGATTATTCGTATCATGCCATGCCGTGCTTTTTTCCTTACTTTGGCATTTCATTCTGTGTCATTATGTGCCTATTTTGCTCCATCGTGTTGTGACATACTGTATCGTGTTTTAAGCGTGTTATGCTTTAAACGTGGTGCATAATGTCATGCTTTAAGCTTGATGTGTCGTACTTTAAGCACGTTGTTTTGAGTCATTTTACTCCATCGTGTTGTGTCATGTCATTTCATTGATCGAATGTTTTTTATTTAATTTATCCTTGTAAATAAAAAATGAAGTCATGCTAGTCTTTATCATTTGGGAAAAGGGACTTGATTACATCATATATAAAAAATAAAGCTATGAACAAGTATCTTTGGGAAGCTCCTGTAGTCTTGCTTATCATATGTATTACTATATAGCTCTTGTCACACCATGTCTGATTAGAACCGTGTCGTTTTGTGTTGTGTCCATCTTCATTCGTGTCGTAACGTGTCCATATCGTGTCATGTTGGCCCAACTAAAATCATGTCATGTTGTACCCGTGTTTGTCCCTTTTCCTGTCGTGCTTGTGTCGTGCTCAACTATTTTCGTGTCGTGCTCGTGCCGTGAATAACTTAGTTATGTTCGTGTCATGTCCGTGCCATGCCCAGCCCACTTGCACCCGTGTCATGTTCGTGCCACATCAACTTTGGTGTCGTGTCGTGTTGTTCCTGCTCATTATCATGTATCGTGTCGTGCCACGTGCAAGTTAAGTTGTGTCGTGTAGTTCCATGATAGGCCAAGACCGTGTCTAAATCGTGGTCGTGTCTCTACCGAACATGCTATTATGTATTGTTCCCGCACCGGCACAGCCCATTTGACACCTCTAATTAATAGGGGAAGGTGATATAGAGTGGGGATTGTTGCTAATGTGACCATGAAACGACCACTTTTTCTCACCTATTTCTTATGCCTAACATTGAAAATTTAGCAAAAAGGGCGGAATCTTTGACGAAATTATCTCCATTGCAGGAACTACACCGCTGCAAGAAGAAAAGGAGTAAATCATCTTCCGTGGCGTTCAACCAAGACAAAAGGAAGTGACTTTGAGACATCATGCCAACCAACCCAAGAAGTGAGGCCACCGTAGGGGATCTACCACCATAAATCCTCCTCATAAAAAGTTGCAGACACTTGATTTCACATCAGAACTCAAGACCACACCAAAACCATGCACTGCCGCCATGGCGTAGAAAAACCCTATGGCGCATCAAGATGGAATTAGAATCCCAAGCAATCAGAGAAGCCGCCTACACCGACCAAAACTCTTCACTCATCACTCTAAGGCATATCAAAAAAGGAAAAAAGATTTGGTGATCTGGATTTGAAGAACAAAGCCTCATACGCCATGGCGTAGAAAGACTTTATTAGACCACAGCGACCAAAGAACACCCACACCAAGAAAGCACTTTAACGCCCCACTGTTGACGATCATGAACTCCATTCATCATTTGGGAATGATCCTTGGTGAGAATGAAAGCTTCTAAATCAAGAACTCAAAGAGAGAGGCTTTACCCGCTGTGGCGCAGGTAGACTACACAAGCTATGGCGCCTCATGCTCGATCCCGTGAAATCGAAGCAATAAAGGACTAACACTGTGGTACAAATCCTCGCCATAAGCACCAAGAGGGGACCACTCTACCGTTCTCCCCATCTGTTGACCCTTGCGGCGTGGAATCTCAACCCTGACTCGCCACAAACTAAAGGACTACCACAAAGAAGAAAAAGACAAAGAATACAACATGTAAAGCATGAAGACTAGCCTCCAGTGCAGAAAGGGTTGCAATACTATCTGTACCTTGTTTTATTTCCCCTCTAGACAGCTCTGAATCAACACTATCACCTTTTATACCCATCGTAAACTTGTTCCTTGCCTATAAAAGGCCAATTCTATAGTTTGTAAAGGGTGTCGAGTTTTTGGAGAAGAAATCCCTCAAGAGTGACAATTGAGCCTTCTTTTAAAGAGAATCTCTCTAGTGACAAGTTAGGAACCTCTTGTACCATGTATAACTCTTTCTTTAGTGTTTTAAATACTCCGACCAAGAGATTCACACATCATAGATTTCTACATTTTAGCATTTACATTTCCCACACTTTGTATTCCTGCACTTTCATTACCAGTTATCTAATTCAAGCCTGTTTACTTAAAGCACGTTCACTTATTCCGCCTGCCTTCATTCTCATTTGATTTAAAACACAAGAGATCTAAGTCGTAAGCGACCCTAACGTGACCATCTGCGAGGTTCGTTTACCTCAAGATCTTTGGTACTTGTTGGTCCCAGTTTGGGCTGGACAAGTTCAGGGGGGGGGGGTTGAATGAACTTGTCGTGGTTTTCAAAAACTTTTTTGAAACTCTTGTGAGTATGAAGCGGAATATTTAAGCCATTATTAAGTTTGACTTCAAATAGGTTCTATGTTAATCGTCTTAATTTAATGTATGATATGTAGTGCTCAATATAGACGTGACAACACAATTTATAGAGGTTCACGGTGATGTAATCCGCTACTCCTATCTTCTCCTGATGATGTAGGAGGAATCCAATATTGTTTCATCAACACCAATAAAATAGTGCACAGTCCTTCACAACAAATAGTTGCTTCATTGGTCAACCATTTACAGTTCCTTCGAAGTTAATCTTTAACTGCTATCATCACAGCCCTAACCCAAGTGAAATCGGCGATAACCCATGGAGCAATCCATGGGTCATTGAAGCCTATGAAACCCACAACAACCACCCTAAAGGGTGGATAACACCAAGTCATCGAAAATGACTAAAATATAAAACTCAACTCATAAGTGGAAACAAACAACCTCATAGTAAGAACAACATTTTAATAAAACGATCAAGTCAATCCTTAGATAGAAACATCCAAAGAAATAAAACAAAAACGGAAGTAAGAATTAAAAGAAGACATTCTAGAGGCAACATCATCTGCCCACAGCATCCGCCCCGAAACCGAAAGATATTTTCTGCAAAAAAAACATGGATAATATCCATCAGTCATCGCTAGCTGGTGAGATGAAATAGAGACAGGTAGTAATTGATGATCATTGGAAAGGACAGTAGCTGTGAACAAAACCTTCCACATCCACGTATTTCAAACTATAAGAAAGTCCACCTAAGGAAAGAGGTGCAAAACAAAAAGAATGCCCTCAATAAACATCAGACATGCCTTGAAATACGTTTGAAGTCATAAAGTCTTCATTGGATGCACATTGCCCATAAAATCGAAATGATATAATGTCCGAAAATACTATCATAGTCTCAAATATAATCCACCATTAAAATCTCATGAGACACTTAGAACCAATAAATATGAAAACATATAAAACCATAAAATACAACAGAAATCTCCAAAACAATGCATACCAAATAACCGTTCAAATCATGCATTCCTCATAAACCATAAGAGGGCGATGCATAAGATTTCCACCACTGAAAACCATGAGAGAAACTCTCTATATTCAAAACACGCATTCCTCATAAATCACAATAGGCCATATGCATGAAAATACTTCACAGTAAGCCAAGGGAGAAACTTTCCATAAAACATAGACGTTAGCAATCATGGATGTAACAGAGTCATGCCATATAAATAAGTCACTACACTAGAATATCCCAGTAACGCCTACTTGATATACTGCCCGATTATGGCCACCACAACCTTGTACTATCAAGAGGTAACCGGCCTAACCCCTCCGTCGCGAACGGAAGGACCTAAGGATGTTGTGACACCCAAGGACTCATGAACAACATCCATATCATGTCCAAAAAATTCCTCAAAGCCATAAAAGCCTGCAAGCTAAAACCAAAAAAACACGAGGCATAAAAGCGAAACCGACACAACAGTCGAAAGTATACAATAGATGAAACCATAAATAATGTCTCATATAAAGCAGAGGTAAAAAGCCTAAAAACACTCCATCCTATCAAAGGATGAGTAAAACCATCAAAAATTGTATGACCAAAACATCTTTGAAACAATCCTCATAAGACAAGAAAGATACCACAACCCGAAGGTCAAATCCATCGTATAAAAAGGCGGTCAACAAAAGCCACACATTTAACTACGGCAAATGCAAACCTTAGAGAATAGATGAAATATAAGGAAAAAACCAATGGAAAACCCAAGAGAGCAACATGCCTCATAAATCGTATTTCATGGAACAAATCAAAGGTATCGACCTCACATAAATCAAAAGAGGTAAAAGCCTTATCCAACACTTTTTGTTAAAAAAAATCCCAACTCATAGCGAATGAGTAAAATCCAACAATGCATGTCCATAAATCATATTTCATGAGAAGTCCACGCAAGACAAGAAGCCAACACGACATAACGGTAAAAAACATACACAAGAAAGAAACTAGAATCAAAGCTATAATAACCCTACGGTATTAATATCGACAGTAGGTAAAACAGGTGAAATTATTGAGTACGTAAAAGCACAAGTACCAACAATCTCATATAACATCTCCCCTGAGACAAACGTAGATCAAACTATACCAAAACAACTCCTAACTTAGTTCACGTCGTTCCGCAGGGTCATCAACGGTCTTGGCACACAAATAAGAAGCATAATCACTTATATGCTAAAAACGTCAACCATGGTAGGCAACTTTTAAAAAAGTTCTAATCTTCTTTAGGAACCTTTAAATAAGTCTTAAATATCCTTAATTACAATCTCAAGGCATCCCCTAAGTCCAAAGGATCAAAGTTCAAAGACTGGAAGTCAAGGAAAGCCAAAACAGTCCATTAAACCCCTTTCCCGACACCTTTTTGTAAAACAATCATAACTTTCTCATACGATGTCCGTTTGGGGTGATCCAACTTGCTATTATAGCTAACATCGAGATCTATAACTTTCGTTCATTAACTTTCCCAAATTTGGAATAGAAAATGATCGAAGAGACAAAAACAGCCATGTCCTGCAGTTGAGGACGTTCTTAAGGACGTCCTTAGTGTTCCTGGATGATTTCTATTGGCTGGTGGACGTCCACTGGTCATTTTTATAAGTTTCTTAATGCAGGACGTCCTCGTGGACGTCTGCGACTTCTTCTGCAGGATTCTACACAATTCTTCATGCACGAATCCAAGGCAAAATCACCTACAACTTGACTCCAACATTTCAAACATGTGCCAAAGCATTCCCAAGACATGTCTTAAGCATTTCTACATGGTTATAAACTCAATTACACAAGTTGACCAATTGAAAAATCATAAAATCCTTCATGCTTCATAACCTAGAAATTAAACATGCTTAAATCAATTCCAACAACTTGAACCTTTGATTTAGAAGCTGGAACACATCATAATACACATAGGCAGCATGTCTAAGTCCTTGTTAAGCTATAGAAATATCCAGAACATAATGTCACTTGGTGAAAAATCTATAAAAGCTTAAGAAGCCTTATGTTTAATCAATCCAATACTTCATATACCAAACTAACATCAAAGAAAGAGCTATAATCGCACCCAAGAATCTGAAATGGACATCCATTCCTCCTCCTTGAGACACACATAAGCTTAACCAAAGAAAAACTAAATACTAGCCATGAAGGAAACTAGTAGTAGCCTTTCTCTTTTCTCTTTTCTCTTTTCTCTTTTCTCTTTTCTCCTTTCTTCTTCTCTTCTTTCTCTCCTTTGTTCTCTTTTCTTTCTCTTCTTCTTATTTCCTCTATTCCTTTGTGATAACCAGCAAGCAAAACGACTTCAAGACTAAGGAACCACTATAAAGTGACACCAAGCATGCATGAGGTGGAAAACACATGTCCACACCTTAGCCCATGGAAGCATAGTCACCAAATTCAATGCTTATCCCTCTTTCATCTCTAAAGTCAACAAAATATGATGAAATTTCACCCCTTAAATCCAACGGTCAGCCCAAGATAAGTTTTCTAACTTAACTACTAAGCTACTAACCTCTTAAATTAATTTAGCTCAAAGTTGTACCAATCTTAAAACCGTGTCTCTAAACTTATCCAATGTATGTCAATATGGTAGTCATTGTTCACTATTTATCATGATGGTAATTGTCATATCAAAATCAACAAGTCATTCATCCCTGATCTCAAAATGACCGTTTTACCTTTAAAATGCGTCACTTTGGAAATAAATCCAAATTAAATTCAAAAAATCACCAAATTTTCATAATTAATACTAAGAAATTTCGTAATCATTATCGAGGTCTGGTTAATTCGGTACGGGGTATTATATCCCATCCTCCTCAAAGAGATATCCTCCTCAAAATCAAAAGAAAGTACCCCACACAAAACTAATGCAGGTACATCATGAAAATACTGAAGATAATTCGTGAAAAGCAATGAGAAAAGATCTCATGCCTATCTCTTAAATGTCAGAACAGAAAAGTTGTCCATGTTGCTTTTAATTTATTAGATGTCCATAGATTAAACATAGTCGCACAATGCAGAACTCAACAATAGAAAACAAAAGACAAGATCGATCAAAAAGAAGTGAGATGGTTTGATCAACATCGTAGTAATGAGATAGTATTGATATAATGTCCTTTTTCTTTTTCTTTTTTTTTTATTAAAACCCTGTTAGTTTGGTATGAAGTTGGAACTAGAAGTAGGCAACTTTTGAAGGTTTTTTTTATTATTAAATCTTAAGTTTAAAACTTGCTATCCTAAAAAATCTGTAAACTATGATCTAGGCCTATGCTATCTTTTGAACCTGGTGAAGATATAAGACTATCTAAAGTAGTAGTCAAAGAAATTCTGACTATTGTATTTAGTGTAGAAGACAGGAAGACTGTTGGATCACTAATGTGACCTAGGCTGAACCCCAAAGTCATTTTGGGCCTGTCCGTAGGCCTCATCTGGCCCAAGGCTTTACAGCAATTGGATTACCTCTGAGTGGTCCTAGCCACTCCCTTGGATCTACCCCGATATTTGCTCTGATCCTCTCTACATCTCCTGTCATTCACGCCGCCTGACTCCCTCGATGCTCTCTCCCATCCTTATCTTCTGGTTCTCTCTTCTCCTCTCTGAGTGAGCAGACCGATGAGCGATCTTTCCTCTTCTCTCTTCCTCTCTTCTTTCTCACAGTGAAAATCACCCTGAGTGTGTGTTCTTCCTGGTGAGATCTTGTGGTTTCATGTCTGTGGTTGAAGCAGACCTTGTTTTGGTTCTTAGAGCATGATCGTCTCCTTTTTGCGTGACCTACCAAACCAGATCTATGGTTGAGGAGATCTTGAGGAGTCGGAGAGCAGTCGGTCGTGGATCCGATGACGGTGGTTTTGTGAGCCATTGACTGAGCCCACGGTATAACATTCCAAACCCTAGTTGTGGATGTTGCATGTGTGATTTGTAACTGCGATTCAACTTGTATGTAATTGTACGTTTGTTTGAAAGTAAACTAATACTTTGAATCATTATGTTTAGCCTTAACAGTGGTATCAGAGCGATAGTCATGTGATTTTAAGTCTGTTTCATGAGATCTTGAACTTTTGTGCTATCTGATGCATGATTCGAGTTCGATCCATTTGTTCTCTTAATTGTGTAGACTTCTTGACATGTTCTTGGGACTGTTTTTAAGATCTTGAAACCTGTGCAAAAGTTGTTAAAGTTCTCGTTTCGAGATCTTGCCTTGACAAGTTCTTTGTCGTTGATTTTGCCTATTAAAACAATTCTTGACTTGAGATCTGTTGTCTTAGTGTGAATACTACACTCTTTGAGTCATATTCTTGAGTGATTAAGCAAGAAATTCGGTTCTATTGTTCTATTGAAGGTTGTATCTGTGTTCACCTGTTGTGACCTGCTCTATAGCCTCTTTAGTCACTGGATCTGTGTGTATTTCTTGTTGTCGTGGACTCTGCCTTGACTGCTTGCATGTTTGCCATGATGGGAAGCCTAAGAACTAAGATTTCATGCTTTAGTGAGAAATCTGACTATGGGACCTGGAAAATAAAAATACGTGCCTTACTGTCTCGTGAAATACTTTTAAGTGCACTTGAAAAAGACACTAAGAAGCTGGCTATTGAATCTGCTGACTCTGCTGAAAAAGGACAAGTTATAGCTAAAGATTCTTACGACCTTATTATCTTAAGTTTATCTAATTTTGTGATTAGAAAGATAGATGGGTGTACTTCTGCCTTGTCTTTGTGGAAAAAATTGGAAACCCTGTATGCTAAACAATCAGCCCCTAATTTGGCTTACTTAAAGGGTACACTATTTTCTTGGAAAATGAACTTGTCAAAAACTTTGGATGATAATCTGGATGAGTTCATGAAAATGATTTTGATCTTGAAAAACACTGATCAGGATATTGATGAAACCAGTTAAGCTATGATTTTACTTCAGTCTATACCTGATGAACCTGTTGTAGTTAAAAACTCTTTAAAGTACTCTGGTATAACTCCTATTATTGACTTAGTTGTCTCTGGCCTAAAAGCCAGGGAATTAGAACTGAGAATCAGTAAGAGAAACAATACTAATTTGTTTGTCAAAAACAAATTTGAAAACAAAGAGTTTCATTCTGGTACAACATCAAATAAAAAGTTTACCAAAAAGAAAACATTTGATAAGAAAAAGGATAAAGAGGAGAAAAGATGTTTTCATTGTGGTAAAATTGGTCATATGCAAAGAAACTGTTTTTTTTTTAAAGAATAAGAAGCAAGGTCAGTTTAGTAGTAACATTGTTGTTCAGTCCAGTAATGATCATGCTTCTAATGTCACTAAGGTGTTAAATGTGTCTACTTGCATGATTGATGATGAATGGATTATGGATTCTAGCTATTTTTTTCACATGAGCCCTAATTTGAGTTGGTTTACTGATTTTAAAGAGGTTAATGATAGTTCTGTTTATATGGATAATAATCATGTGTGTCAGATTCATGGAATAGGTAATATCTCACTAAAGCTTAATAATGGAAAACAAGTTTTGTTGACCAAAGTGATATTTATACCGAATTTAAAGAGAAATTTAATATCTCTTGGCATGCTTGATGAATCTGGTTGTACCTATAATGTTGTGAATGGGTGCTTGACAGTCTATAAAAATAATAAACCTGTGTTGGAAGGTGTTAAAAGGTAGTTCTGACAGTGCTTTAGTATCTGTGAATATTGACATTGTTGAGACCTTACATCTAAGATTAGGTCATATGAGCAAAAAGGGACTTGATGCACTGAGCAAAAAAGGTATATTGAAGCTAGATTCTATTTCTTCTCTTAAATTCTGTGAAACATGTGTTCTAGGGAAACAAAATAGATTAAGCTTTAATAAAGGAATCCACCTAGCAAAAGATTGCCTTGATTATGTGCATGCTCATCTCTGGGGACCTTCTAAGGTTCCAACCTATGGTGGTAATAGATATTTTCTGTCGATTATTGATGATTTCAATAGAAAGGTTTTGATCTATCTTCTTGAAACAAAAGATGAGACTTTTGACAAATTCAAAGAGTGGAAAACCCTGACCTAAAATCAAGTTAACAGAAAATTGAAAGTCTTGAGAACTCATAATGGGCTTGAATTTTGCAACACCTCTTTTGATGATTTTTGCAAACATTATGGAATTGAAAGACATCAAACAGTTTCTGGTACTCACCAAAAAAATGGGGTGGCTGAAAGGATAAATAGAACCTTGTTAGAAAATGTTCGTTGTCTTATGATTACTGCTGCCTTACCTAAAAGTTTCTGGGGGGGAGGCCCTTCATACTGTTGCCTATCTTGTTAATAGGAGCCCATCTACAGTTCTAGACTTCAAATGTCCTGAGGAAATATGGAATAAACGGCCACCTAGTCTAAACCACTTAAAAACTTTTGGTTGTTCAGCATATGCACATAAAAATGATGGAAAATTGAATCCAAGATCAGTCAAATATGTTTTCTTGGGTTATCAAGAAGGGAACAAAGGGTTCAGGCAATGGGATAGAGAATAAGTTGGGATTAAAGTGTTTATAAGTAGAGATGTGATATTCAATGAAAAATGTTTCCCATGTAAATCTGATTCTGCAAGTTCTAATTCGTTTATGCCTGACTCTTCTGATTTTTTTGATGAGTTTGATTTACACGTGACAGCACAAATTGAGATGGAGCATGTAACCATTCTTGATCAAGAGGGCAGTTCAGCAACCTCCCAAGGAGAGGAGGGCATAACTGCAACCTCTCATGGAGAGGAGGGTAGTCCTGAACCTTCCCAAGAAAAGGAAAATAGCCACCTCATCACACAGTCAGATGATGAGGTGGCTAACACTCCTGATGACAGTACTGAACCGGTAGCCTAAAATCATCCTGAATTGGATGATTACCAGCTTGCAAGAAGGCCTAAGTCTAACGCAAGGTATAATTCCTATGCTGACTTAGCTTTCACTGCCTTGCTTACTGCTAGAGAAATACAATGCATTGAACCTGATTCTTATGCTTCTGTTGTTGCTTCTAAAGAATGTGATTTCTGAAAAAATGCAATGAATGAAGGGTATGACTCTTTGATGAAAAATAATACATGGTCTCTTGTTCTTAGACCTGTGAAAGCTAGAGTCATAGATTGCAAATGGATTTTCAAAATAAAATAAGAAATTTCTAAATTTGATCCAGTTAGATTTAAGGCCAGATTAGTAGCTAAAAGTTATTCACAAAAGGAAGGAATTGATTATAATGAAAAATTTTCTCCTGTTGTGAAATTCAAGACTATTTGACTTATGTTAGCTATTGTGGCCTTCCATGACTTAGAATTGGAACAAATGGATGTTAAAACAGTATTTTTAAATTGCGATTTGGATGAGATAATTCACATGAACCAACCTGAGGGATTTGAGGATAAAAGGAATACTGATTATGTCTGTAAATTGAACAAATCTCTTTATGGCCTCAAGAAGGCCCCTAGACAATGGTATAAAAGGTTTGATACCTTTGTTACCCAGATTGGTTTCCACAGAAGTGAATTTGATGTATGCTTGTACTTTGCTCATCTCAAGTTGTTCCTATCTTCCTGCTTCTTTATGTGGATGACATGTTATTAATTAGTAAATCACCTACATTGATCAGTGATCTAACAAGAAAGTTAAGTGTAGAATTAGACTTGAAAGACTTAGGATGTGCTAAGAAAATTCTTGGAATTGAAATAACAAGAAATAGAAAAGAAAAAGAACTAAGATTGCATCAATCTTCATTTATCAGTAAAGTTTGTTCTAGATTTGAATGTTAGGAAATATTAATTTCCTAATATCATAAAGTGGGCAAATATGTTATTTAATATATGCCAACAATATTAGTTATTTAATTTATGTACATAGGCTAATTAAAGTGATCGTTTATATATATATATATGGTTTATATATATATATATGGATAGCCTATTAAGACTACTTAATTTTATGATGTGAATTTTGTTTTTAGTGTAGAAACCGGTCTGATATAGGGGCGTTTTGGGTATTATGGGAACCCGCCACGCCCCCATATAAATAGTGTTGTAAATCTGTTTTGGCCCCCACTCTATTCTCATTCACGCTCTTCCTCTTCCCCATCAAAGAGAAGACCATCAGGAGACTTCAGGAAGAAATAGAGTGGAAGACCAAAGTCACCTGTTTGATCCATTCGGTCCGTGATCGATCCTCATCCTCACCATCATCCTCTCCGCTCCGCTGCTATCAACAATCGTTCTCATGGATCCAGGTTAGTGATTTTTGTCCTATGTATGTCTTTGGTGAATTTAGCATGAAGGAATCGGTCTTGGAATGTCATATACTAGTTTAATATAATCCCTCATCAGGGCCTTAACCTCACCCGATGTTCTTTATCGACCTTCGTTTCAATGCAACTTACTTTCTATTCACAAATTAACTACCCAATTACGTTGCTCTGTTACTTTTCTTCTTGAAAAAATATCTTTCGCAGGATTTTACAACGAAGAAGGTGATTGAGAGGGGTAACCAGTGCGATAGGATCTACTATTTCCAGGGATGTCGTCAGTGGTGTTATCTAGCTCAAAATGATTCCTAGCTTCTTCCAGGATCAAATTACAAGAACTATAACATAGATATGACAAGGTTCAACACCTGATTTCACTACAAAAAAAAATATCATTTACCTACAAAATTTTACCGACGAAATTTTTTGTCGCTAAATATAAACGGATTACCGACGATGTTGTTGTTTTGTCGCTAAATACCGACGGATTACCGACGATGTTGATGTATTTCGTTGGTAATTATCGATAAAAATTACATTTGTTGGATTATTTCAATAATTTGGGTCACACATGTATTTATTAATGTGTTATGCTAT
>JAOWBR010181572.1:0-10676 GCA_028571145.1 Dionaea muscipula | reverse complement strand
GATAAGGGGATGGTGAGATTTGCAATCCCACCATTTTTTGTCCACAACAAACAAGGGATAAGGAGGCGGCCGGACTAGTTAATCCTATCCGGCCTTCTTATCCACCAAACAAACAGGGCCTAAATGTCTTCAGATAAGGAAATTATAGCTCGGCTCATCAACATATACCCAAAAAGTAGAACATTTGAAACCGGACATGATGAATCAAACTCAAGTGGATCTATATGCAAATGTAACCATTGAGCTGATGAAGCTGTTTGCAAAGGAGCCACCTTACTCTAAAACTAGCATTTCACCAAAATTAAATGACAAACTCAAACAATAAGAATTAGATACAAAGGATAGCCTTTGCACACACAAAGTTAAAAACTATGATTACCGTCTAAAAAAGGAAATGCAGAGTCATTTTTTTTTTCCTCCAGCAATACTTGTGTACAATTTAACATCCTTGGAGATACTGAGATATTTGAAGGAAAGTAACTATTAGTTTAACAGTTACGACTTAAGACAAAACGCCGAGAGCTTCAAGGTTCAACAAAGTTAACATGGGAATTCGAAAAGTTATAGTTGAAGGTGATAATACACTAGTTATACAAGCTCTTCAAAGACGATTTCACCAAGATCCATATACAATTTGGTAAAAGACGTCACGCTAATTCTAAGTAAATTTGGACATCTTATATTGAATCATTTTTTGGAGAATGTAATCAGGTAGCTGATACTTGGCTAGTTATGGTGCAGGTTACCCAGCTTACATATTTGCAACAGCACAACTAATCTCAGTTACTTAATTGTTAAGACGAGATCAAGTAGTATGTCGCTTTAGAAGACCCAACCAAAAAAGAGCAGCTTCAGAAAAGGATTGACTAAGAAATTGTCAGCAAGAAATGGAGAAAAATCAGCCAAAAAAAAAAAAAATCCACAATGCCATATCTTTGAGCATACCTCAGTAATGCTCGCACAAAATTGACCATATAGATCAGTTAGTTACTCAAGAATGATCAACACTGATGCTAGAAAGCTGCGCCTTCTCAAGTTTATTATAGAAATGAGTGACAGGTCTTACTTCCTGTTGTTAATATCTTTGTTTCCATAGGATTTGCTGATGATTTAACCTCATGAAACAACATATTGGAGACAGGAAAGAACGGTTAAGTGGGAAATTCATATCACAGCAATAGTGCACACCAATAAGTACTATGTAAAAAAAAAGATCATAGCGATAATTCTATAATTGAGCTGATACTGAGAGGATGGTGGCATCATTGCAAAGGAATCTTTGTTGCATATGTAGGAAAAATTGGGTTTCCTTAGGCGGAAAAACAAATTTTTAGCAAACCTTGGAGCAAAACATAAGGTGTCATCCGAGATTTCCGAGTGGCAACGTGTGGGGAATAAGAACACGAAGACGGTTTATGAAAACCATTTCCGAGTGAATGAAAATTGGTTGTCAAAGTGAGTACCTTGTAGAGATAGAGAAGGCAATCCAAAAATAAAGAAGGCTCAAACTTACACCGGTGAAGAGGGAGTGTATATGTGTGCACATATACTCGAAGTTGGATCTTGGATTTGGGCCCCAAGGGACACCAAAATTTTGAGAAGGAGCGAGCTTAGTTAGCAAATTCGGGAATAATACGGATATTAAAATACGGGTAGATTGAATTAGTATGTAAATTTATGTAAAAAACGCGTATTAAACGCGTATTATACAGATATATAATACGTCATTTTAAAAGTACGCGAATTTTACTAACAGAGGGAGCGAGGATGCATATAAACCCACACACGGGTGCCGCGTGGCCGGGCATGGTCACCAGTTGCCTAGTGCTTGGTGTAGATCTAGGTCTAGACCAAATGGCACAATGCCTACCTAGCCGGACGTTACGGAAATTTAATACACACACGACAGAACAAGATCAGCATTAGCATTCCAGATTTCTATCTTTTCTTCCTTTTGGTCTCCATGTCAGTCCTACTTCTACCTCGAGAGAGATCGCTGCCTGATTCTGTACACCAGAAGGTTCATTGAGTGGGTGCTACTCGTCTGTTGTTGTTGGGCGATTGTATAATGGGAGACACTGCAGCTACATCCTCTACACCCTCCGATGAGGAGGCGCAAATTGTTTTAAGAACACAGTATTAAACAAAGGCCTTGTGGGTTTCCCCTTCCTCTTCTAGTATTGAGTTCTAGTTCAGTTAAACTTTGTGCTCCTGTTGTTACTGTGCTGATTATATGTTCTACTTAGTGTTACTATACTCTGATTGTCCAGTGTTAGCTGTAACTGTTGTTTATAATTGTCCAGTGTTTTTGTTTTGATCGTCCGGTATGGATTTGAGTATTCAACAACAGTTATCCATTATGTTTGATGTATCCGAACCAATACTTATTCCAACAGCATATAACATGGAAATTCAAAAAGTCATAGTTGAAGGTGACGATAGATTAGTTATACAAGCTCTTCAATGACAATTCCACCAAGATCCATATACAATTTGGTTTAGACGTCACGCTAATTCTAAATAAATCTACACATTTCACATTGAATCTTTGTTTGGGACAAGGTAACGAGGTAGCTGATTATTTGGTTAGTCATCACATGTGCACATGTCCCATGGACACATGTGGCCGACACCCACTTAGTGGGAAAAAGGTCATGATGATGACGATGATGATGATGTAGGTTCACCTAGTTTACATATTTGCAACAGTAAGACTGGTCTACACTTACTTAAATTGTTAAGACAAGATCAATTAGTGTGTTCTTTAAGAAGACCTAACCAAGAAAAGAGTAGCTTCAGGAAATGATTGACTAAGAAATGGAGAAAAATCAGCAATAGAAAATAATAAATAATAAACAGCTTCCACAATGCCCTATCTTGGACCATAGCTCAGTCGAGCACTCAGAGAATAGACCGTATAGATCAGTAACTCAAGAACGATTAGCACTCATGCCAGAAAGTGCACCTTATCAATTTCAAAGAGTAGATGGTTCCAAGTTTATTATAGAAATGAGTGACAGGTCTGCCATTACTTCCTGTTGTTAATATCTTCTTTTCCATAGGATTTGCTGATGATTTAACCACATGAAACAACATATTGGAGACAGGAGAAAATGGTTAGATGAGAAATTCATATCACAACAACAATGCAGACCAGTAACAGCAATAACCCGACCACTTCCCACTGAGTGGAGTCGGCCACACGTATCCGTAGGATACATGCACACAGGATTCAGTGGCATCATTGCTAAGGTACAAAAGTCATAGCTGCTTCTCTTTACTGAAAATATTCTCTCCATATCACATACTTTTTTACAAAAGATATGTTGAATGATTAACCCCCACCCACCAAACATGCAACTAGAGCAGAAGAAAAGCAGATAAATGAGGTCATCTTCTGAGAAGAGTGGTTGATTAAAAGTGCCAAAACATAATTTAGCAATCATTTCATGATTATCTGATATTGAAAGGAAACAGGGCTACCATGCATTTTATCCTAACAGCAAGTAGACTACCATTAACTGCAACCTGAAGCTTTTCTTCCCCACACATTCATGCTGGACCAGGACCACAAAAAAATGAGTGATGAAGGAAACTAACTAGTGTAGGAAAAGCAAATGCATCAAGCACCATTCAAAAAAGCCAAGCACCAAAGAAATAGAAGTCAATCTTGATCATACGGTCATACTCTCTACACGTAAAACTAGTAAGTGCATAATGAAATCCTCATCATCAAAATCACCTTTTCCAGAGCTATTATTAACCAGGATAGTAAAGAAACCAAAAGGGCTTCAAATACCATCATGATGAGGCAAGATCCGTAGCAATGATAAAGTTGATCAAAAGGGATGAGCATGCGTACCCACTATGGGTGTCAATGGCCTCAATCTGTCTGAGTGCAATCCACAACCATAAAGTAATCATGTGACCCGGGACCATGGCAGGCCCAAGAAATGAAGGTATGCCGAGGAGTAAAATCTCGGCCCAGTGTGCGTAGGGGGCAGCGAAACCGATCGGTGCCGTGTACTCGTGGTGCACATTGTGGATCTTTTCGTATCCCCATTTGGAATGCAACCATCTATGCATCCAATAATTGAGGTAATCTTCAACCACAAAATATACGATTAATTGCATCAGTATCTCCCACGCTGATGGCAACGGCAATCCTGCCCTTATCCCAATGAACTGTGAAATAGGATGCCCATCAGAAACCACAAGAATTTGCATCACAGTTCAAATTAATACTACTAAGTACTTCTAGCTGCTTCCAGGGGAAAAAAAAAATAAAAAATCAGCCACATGTTCGAGAAAACTCCGAATCAAAATCTAATCCAAGTTAACATCAATCAAATTACATCTCCACCAAACAATCTCATAGCATAAAATCAAATCCCATCCACCTCTCATCTTAATCCATTCACAACACAGTGAATAATCAACATTTTTCAAATAGATATCCATTTCAGATATTTGATCAAAGCAAATAAAAATCACAAACAAGAACAGATCAACAAACCACATAACCATCTAGATCAGGATGAGTATCAGTAACTCAATCATCACAATCACATCGATAAACAACCATGCAATATGTCAACCATTTCTCCAAAAGACGAGAAATGGAATAGAGATTTACTTTGACGGCGGGATAAGAAACGAGCTGAAGAGGGCCGATGATGAGGAAGAAGAGCTTCGTTACGTTCTTATAGCAGGCGAACATCTCCGAGGAGGAGAGCTTGATCTTGGGCTGGATTTTGTAGCGATCGAAACCGGAGGAGCGGAGGAGCTCGGCGGCGGCGACGGGGAGCGGGACGATGGAGAAGATAACGAAGAGGAAAATGATGTTGTGGCAGTAGAGGAAGTAGTCCGATTTGTCCTTCGAGTAGTTGAACCAGAGCGTCTCGGCCACCGTTAGGGTTCGGTTTAGCGCCGCCTCAGCCTCGCCGATGGTTGCATAGGGCAACATTGGTGGTTACCAGAGGAGGAGGAAGCGGCGGCGATGCCGGCGTTGTGGTGGTAGCGGTAGCGGTGGCGGGGATTTTCAAGAGAAGCTGGGTGGCGAGATTTTGCCGAGCTGGCAAAGGAGTGTTTACAAGTTTAATCTGAGCAAGTATTTATATTGTTTTGTGATTTTTTTAAGAGGGATGCTTTTGTTCGCTGGTGTCTGACTGTCTGCTGGCCCCTCCTCTTCTCTACCCTTTTCCATTTTATCTCTCCCCTCCTTTCTCCGTTTGTTTTTTTCTTTTTTTCCTTTTGTATATTTTAAAGTTCTATTTTAGATTTTTATTTTTTACTTTAGACTCACCTTTTTACAGTATTTTACAGTTTTTACTTTATTTTTTATATGTTATGCCTTTTTATATAAGTATATTTTTTATTTGTTAATTTTTTTTATATAAAATTCATAAATATGGAATATGATATACTATAAAAAAAAATTATCAAATTGAAGAGACTCAAGAGGCCCCTGAGAGAGCTACATAATATTAATTTCTCAGACTTCTCTGGTAGGATTCATAGAGCAAGAGAGAATTTGCAAAAGGCTCAAGCGGATCTAGGGAGGTCTTTCTCTAAGGAAAAGAAAAGATGGGTGGATTTGAATAAGCAGGAGCTTGGTCAGCTTCTACATCTGGAAGATATTTGGCTCAAGCAAAAAGTGAGAGGGGATTGGATTCGATTTATGGATCGGAACAGTAGTTTCTTCTACAGCCTGATCAAGAGCAAAAGAAAGAGAATGAGAATCCTGAGCTTGGTTGATGATGAGGGACAGCGGCTTACTGAGAAGAGTGAGATTGAAGCTGAGATTGTTGGCTTCTACAAGTCATTGTTGGGGGTGGCGCACTGCCCCAGTGAGCAGGTGGATTTCAACTGTCTTTGGGCAGGACCTACCGTGACTGTGCAGCAAGGAGCCGAACTAGTCAGGGATTTTTCAAGCAGTGATGTTATTCAGGCATTGAGAGAGATTGATGAGGATAAGACTCATGGACAAGATGGATATACCTCGGGATTTTTCAGGAAAGCATGGGGCATTGTGGGAGGGGATGTCTGCGAGGCAATCTTGGGCTTCTTTGACAGCAACAAAATGATAACACAGGTTAACACTACTGTTCTTTATCTTATTGAGAAAGTGGAGAACCCATCAACGGTCAGTGATTTCCAGCCAATCGCATGTTGCTCTACAGTGTATAAGATTATGGCTAAGATGCTGTGTAATAGGTTAAAAAATGTGCTCCCATTTATTGTGAATCAGGCTCAGAGTGCCTTTGTGGGAGGGCGGTCCATTATTGATAATATTCTGTTGTGCCAAGAGTTGATGGCTGGATATGACAGGAAGAATATCTCGCCAAGATGCATAGCAAAGATTGATTTGCGGAAGGCCTATGATTCGGTGAGTTGGGATTTTGTGAAAAATGTGATGGTTGGGATGGGATCCCCCCCCCCCCCGATTTACCCGTTGGATTATGACATGTATCACTACGGTCACATTCTCTATTGCTGTGAATGGCAGCTTGTGTGGATTCTTTAGGGGTGCAAGAGGGCTTCGTCAGGGAGACCCTCTTTCGCCTTATGTGTTTGTCCTTGTTATGGAGTACCTCACTCGACGATTAAAGCAAATAAGTGGAAGACCTGAGTTCAAATTTCATCCAATGTGCAGGGATTTGAGGGGTTGTCAATTTGTGTTTTGAAGATGATTTAATGATCATGGCTAAGGCACATAGGGAGTCTTTGAAGCTTGTTAGGGAGCAGTTGGATCATTTTGGGAAGGTTGCAGGCCTTGTGGCTAATTTGGGGAAGAGTTTATTTACTTTGGGGGTATAGATGAGGAACGAAAGAGAGAGTTGGCAGAGATTGTGGGATTTGAGGTGGGTAGAGGATTCTTTAAGTACCTTGGAGTCCCTCTTACAACAAAAAAATTTAGTGTGGTGCAATTCCGGCCCCTCATTGATAGGATTCTCGACAAGATCATGAGTTGGGCATCACGGCTCCTCTCCTTTGCGAGAAGGTTGCAACTGGTGATTGGGGTGCTTTCTACTATTCAAATTTACTGGTCCCAAGTTTTTCTCTTCCCAATGGCGGTGATTAGAGAGATTGAAGCGAGGTGTAGGGCTTTCCTATGGTCTGGGGTTGCCATGAGCCCTAAAAAGGCTCTGGTTGCTTGGGAGCAGGTTTGTCAACCTAAAGGGTGTGGAGGGCTTGGGATTCGGCGATTGAAGGAGCTGAACGTGGCCATGTTGTGTAAGATGATTTGGGCTATTGAGGAGAAATAAGACCGATTATGAATTAAGTGGGTTCATGGTAGGTACTTGAAGCATGGAAACATTTAGGAGTGGGAGGGTTTGATTGGATCGTGGGTCTGGCGGGCTTCGATTAAAGTCAGGAATCATGCTAGAACACTTGTGCGCAGGGGGCAGAGGGACTTATTGTGGACTTGTGTGGCAAACAATAAGTTCTCCACTACAAAAGCATACCATGCTTTGATTCCAGAGGGTGGGGTGAGTGACAAATGGTGGAAATTTCTATGGAAGGCAGACATCCAGCCACGACACAGCATCTTCCTTTGGCTGGCGTCCCTTAACCGGCTGAGGACTAGAGACAGACTGAATGCTTTTGGGATTGTGGTGGATGACTCTTGTGTGTTTTGTGGTAAGGAACAGGAGACAAGGAACCACCTATTTTTTGTTTGCTCTTTCTCGCATGCACTGGTAAGACATGTCCTGGATGGATTGAGACTGAAATGGCAGGTTGCTGTGGAAATGTCCTGGGAAAAGATGCAAAGCTGGATGATGAAGGTTACAAGGGGTAACACTACTATGTCTTCGAGAAGAAGAGGGGCTTTGACAACAATTGTGTATAACATTTGGCGGGAACGGAATGATCGTATCTTTAAGCAACAAAAGAGAGGTGCGGAAAGCATTGCATTGGAGATTCTATGCTGTTTGTGAATTTTGAGGAGCTGATGCGGTGGTTCTGTGGAGAATAGCCTGTGATTTTCCTGCGGCTGCTGAAGGAAGTGCTATGGTTTAGATTGCAGGGCCTTTCTGTTTTCTTGGTACAGGTTTCTTTTCTTTTGCTGACTTTGAAGAGAGGATTGGAGGTCATTTTTGTGCATATTGCAGTTTAGTCTCTGTATAGGTTAATTGAGGCTGCTGTATCCTGAGAGAACCCATACCAACTGTATAGGGGTGGCTCGGTTTTGAGCTGGGAAGTTTTTGACTGCGAGAATGAATGGGAATAAGCGGTTGCGGTTAAAAAAAAAAATTATCGACGGATTATTTTTTTTAATTAGCGAAGGATTATCGACAAATTGTTGACGGATTGACGACGTAAAATCAATTACTAATTACTGACGAATTTAAAAAAAAAAAACCGACTGATCAGTAGGTAAAAAAATTATTTTATTGTATATATATTGATACAGTAATATTAATTATTATCACCACTTTCTAAAGACGATGACGTAGATGCGTCTTGAGTGCCATATATCCGTCACCTGCACACGTAACGCGCTTCTTGTTAGAGGGATCCGATGTTGGTATCTCGGGAATACCGCTTCAACATTCAAGTCAGATTCAATTCCAGAGGATGGAACGAAGAACATGCGACTCAGAGAGTTTTCAGCTGAGAAGGCGTACCTAATATCTTATTTATGGAGGTAGTTGGAAGAGGATGAAGGTAATTGTGAGATTATCATTTTACCCCTTTCACAAAAACTTCTTGGAATACTTCGAAATACCCTTGAAATATTATTGTGGGCTTGAGCCCAAGTGACCTATGGACTGGGCCCATACGATAGGATTCTCCATACGATGAAATTAACCTGAGGTAAGTCCGGCGATCCACATACCCGTTAGCTGAAAGGCTACGTTCCCGTTGATCGGAAGGCTACGTGCCCGTCGACTGAAAGGCTACGTGCCTGTCAGCTAAAAGGTTACGTACCCGTCGATTGGGAGTCCAGTTGGAAGGCTACGTGCTCGTCGAATACATGCTCGTGGGAAGGCGACGTGCCCGTCGGAATATCCATCACTATTATCTACAATAGTGTCGGAAATCACTTTTAGTGACGTAAAATTGCCCCGTAGCTGAAAATTCTATCGCTAAGAGTCTAACTGTCACTATTGCTTTTTAGTGACGGGTATTTAGTGACGAAAATATCTAGTGGTGGATACTGTTTCCATCACTGGTTTAGTGACAATATTGACTTTCAGCCACTAAAAACATTTAGCGACACATTTCTAGCTTATTGATAGAACGTGAAAATTTGTCACTACAATATATTAGTGACAAAAAAGACTATCACTAATGCTCACATCATAAGCAAAATTTGTGTCACTACAAACATAATAGTGACCGAAAATATTATAAAAATATCTAGCTAATATTTGATATTAAATTAAAGTATGACAACATATATATTACTAAAATCAATAATCTTCCAAATCGATCAAATACATGCGATTCAATATACAAAAATTAATATCCACATTCTACATCTAAAAAATAAAAAATGATCCACAAGCTTAATTATACAAAAACTATCATCCATAGCCTAAATAAAAATAACAAAAAAAATCTACAATTTTTTTAAAAAGAAACATAACAGCTTGGCATGAATGAGTTTCAAAAGTCTGGCCACATAAGGTAACTACACCAAAACGAGCTTTGTATCGTATTCTATGGTTTTGAGTAGTGATTTTTCCATCATTTGAGTGATTGAATAAGTCTCTTCTGCAATATATGAAAAAAACAAATCAATCAAGGTAATTTAACATAGAAAGAAAAAAGCGAGCATAAAAATGACAAAAACACACTTCAAGTATACTGCATGAGGGTGGGGCATGAAAACTGATGGTAGAGAGTGATAAGGTTAACAATAATAAATGAATTAAGTTCCACTTACAAAGGAGGCAAAACAAATGAATTGAGGCCAAGGCTAACAAGTCCAAACAACAAATCAATAAAACATTTTCACACTCGCAAAATAATTGATTCCCTGTCATTGAATTATTTTCGTTTGTTGAAAACATGATTGTTTTTGTTTGCAAGGATGAAAATAGCTTGATTAGGTGAACAGTGGTCGGACGGCTGTCGGTTCCTCGTTGGCCGAGCACGCACTGTGGTCAAGGTAGATGAACAGTGAATGGTTTCCAAAAATTAGGTGGGAATGTGTGGGTGAGTGAGTATTTACTATTTATAGACATGGGAGGAGAGAGAAAAATACCGAGCCTGTACTACCGAGCCCGTTACCGAGCACGATACCGAGCACGATACCGAGCGCGATACCGAGCCTGCAAACCGATCCGCACGGAAAACTTCCGGAGGCTCGTTTGAGCTCGTTTTAACTCCGATTGACGAACGGTTTGCGCTCACGCGCCCGTGGTGACATGGAGAATTTTTCAGGACGGGTTTTCCCGGGGTTGACCGGGTTTGACCAGAGTTGACCCGAATTGACCAGATTTGACCGAATTTGACCGAGAGCTTGGGTTTGACCGGTTTAGGCCGGACGATCCAATTTCTGACCATTTGGCCACGTGTCTCGAGGAGAATTTTCCTCGATATCAGGTAGTGTACTACCGTTTGGTCATTTTTTAAAAAAATAAAAAAGATGACAGAACGGTAGTATACTACCGTTTGTTGTGATAAAATACGATAGTATATTACTGTTTTTCATAAAAATT
>JAOWBR010181561.1:0-10676 GCA_028571145.1 Dionaea muscipula | reverse complement strand
TTTTAATTTTTTAAAAGAGTTATTAACGTATATTTTTCGTTGATTTTTATTTTTTGAGAGTATAGTGTTCATCGTGCTTGAGGCACGAGTAATCTCTATCGTGCCGAAGGTAATCTCTAGTATTATATAAAGTACAAGTCATTTTGAAAATCTCCCTAAAATGTTTTGAGATATTTTTATCCATTGGATCGAAAAAATAGGCGGGAACACATATCGACTGTTGGTTCGAATCTACCCTAATCACCATAATTAACCTAATTAACCTGATTAACCTAATCTTGCACTTTTAAAAATTACATCCCTTTTTCTATTGCTAAAAATCTATATTATAAATTAACATTAGGTTTGAAAATTATATCCCTTCTTCTATATTAAAAGGTGGGTTGGGGTATTTGTTTTTTTGGTAATATTAAAATTTTTAATAAAGGTTAAATTTTTAATAATATTTTTTATAACAATTACATAATATTATAATTAAATTTTTTAATTTATTGAGAGGATTCAAACACAATAATATTAATATAATTTTTATTTATTTATTTATGATTTTTAATTTTATTATTAATTTTTTAAAGATTTGATAACGTATGTTTTTAAATGATTAAGTGAGTGAAGTGTTCATCGTGCCAAAGGCACGAGCAATCCCTAGTCTATTATACAAGGAATAAAAAGTTTTGAAAATGTTTTTCTATAAATACGTTGGGACATTTTTTGCGGTTTGATCGGAAAAAAGGACAGAAAATATTTTTTATCAAAGGATTGTATTTGTAAATGAGTCTTTTAAGATCACTTCATTTATTAATTGTTTGATAATAAAATAGGGTGAGATGGTTGATAATTAAATACTGTGAAGTGAGTGTTATATTAATATTTTTAATAAAAATTGTTTTTTTAATAATATACTAATAAAAAATAGATAATATTATAGCCAATTTTTTTAATTTCTTAGGGCGGTCCAAATAAGTAATATTAATATAATTTCGATTTTTGATTTTTTTTTATTATTTTATGATTTTTATTTTTATTTTTTCTTTGATTTTTCAAAAAGTTACTATATTTTTAATTGATTTGAGAGTTTATCGGGCTGAAGGCACGAGTAACCGTTAGTCTATTATACAAGAAAAGACGAAATTTGAAAATATCTCCCTATAAATGTTTCAAGACATTTTGTGTCGTTGGATCAATAAAAGCGGCGAAAAATTCTAATGATCATAGGATTAAAATAAATTATTTAGTTATTTTTTATTTTATAACCAAGGTATCCCTTGCGGGCCAGCTATCGCGCAGCAAACCACATACCCCGGTTAACCACCCCAAAGGGTGATGGGCTCGTAACCACAAGAGGCCAATGAACTCAGGCCCATTTACAAGGGCTTGACGCAGTTTGAACCCAGGATCTCGAAAATAAGTGGATGAGCACCGACCAACTGCATCACCCCTTGTGGGTATATTTTGTTTTTCATACTTCTACATTTACATTTACTACATTAAGTGTGCAAATATTTGAACTGCATTTACTATACATATTTTTATGTAGTGCGTGCAGCTAGTATTAACTAAAAAACAAGTAAACAGCTGTCATAAAAGTAAATAATATCTGAAAAAATTAATACGATGATATTTAGTAAGAAAATCTGGATAGTCCTTTTGATGTATTGTACTGTATATATGAACAAATTAAAATTTAAGCCGCAATAATAAATATATATATTTTTAGGGCCCAACTCTGAAGATTTATTATATATAATTCAATTCCTTCACATGAGCTATATTAGTTAGTTCTTTTGTATTGGAGTTGAATTGTCAAAGTCAGCAACTCTTTGTTCATGCATCCATAATTTGACGCTATTACGACGAGGACCCCCCTTCGTACAAGTTACAATATTATAATTTTTTTATATAACGATCCATAAAATATATTTATCAAAAATCAAATCAACTATAATCACGAATAAATCCATGCGAGGTCCATGTGTGTTCACCCGCTAATTCGTGGTGTATCGAACAGAGTTTTAGACCACACGTCCCAGACCAAATCTACGAGGCAAGGATCAGACGATTGTACAAAATCCCACATTACCACATGAAATAATCAATTAATCATAGACGATGGTTTGATAATAAAACCGTCCCCTGCAACCATTTCGTGTGCCGATGCGGGATTTTCATACGGGATAACAAAACTCTGGCAAAATTTTTCCCAATACCTCTGTAATGCACGGATATACTGCTACATAGAATCATCACCGAGGTGCAACAATATGTGGCAGCTGGAATACTTTACCCGAATAACAACCGCGTCATATAGGAGAAACAAATTACCATCCCCCCTCCTTGTTCGCTAGGAAATTCTTGAGCAACAGATAAAAACTACCATGCCTTGACATGAACAGGAGAAAGCTATATGCAGCGGTAACCCCCATAAAAAGTTGCTTCTAGATAACGAAGGAAGAACGGAGGAGTTTTCAGCTGAATCAAAAGATGTCTAGCAAACATTAAAACATTAAAAGACTGCAATTTCTCAAAAACACACTAGTATCCCATAAATTGGAATCAGCCAGCCATCACTATTCACTGATACTGATGGACAAATATTTTCTAGAGAGCAAAACAGCAGATCAAATGGAAGAAGACTTAGGATTGATTCTACCCTAAACCTTGATAGCATACTTTCTCAAGGGGAAGTACAATTCCTTCCTTTTCTGCCTCTCAGTTTTCAGGGATGCCTGCAAAAGAGAATGGGTATAGAAAGAAAATTAAGGGCAGGAGGAAAGCAGCCAAATGACAGATTTGGGAAAATGAGAACAACAAATGAGCAAAGATAAAATATGCTGATCAGCTATAAACTAAGTTTAAGCAAAACAAAAGCAGCGATAATGGAACGTATGAAAACCACCACAAAAAACAATAGCACTGGGAGAAGAATCAAGTCCTGCAACTCAAAAGGGATTCAATCACCCGGGACAAGAATTCTCAGTGACTAAACGTCGTCAATTAGTGAAAGGATCAAGTAACAATGATAAGCAGTCTTCACGCTCGCCCAGCCACCGACAACAAAAAACACAAAGCAGAAAAAACAGAAGAGAGAAATGGAAGGTCTACAGATGATAAATAACACTGTAAACAGCCTTCTAAGGAAATGAAGGCTGTTTACTTCAAATACAAACCGCAGATTGCCGAACATGTACTAATAAAGATTTATATGAGATACTTCTTCAATAGAAAAGAAAAGATAACAACGAACGGAGGGTCTCTTCTAACTCTCAAAGATAAAGCCTATACTCAAACTTAACCATGAACTCTGCCTAACAATATCCATCTGCCGACTCCATCCCAAGGAGAACCAAATCAAATATGACCCGTTCCAATTTCCAAATAAGCAAACAAGACCCACAGCTAGTCTCTCTCCAACCTAGTTGATATCTATTTATTTCCTCCTTTCTTCCTCATTTATTGCTTTTTGAAGAAGAACTCGATACCCTAACGGGTGGTGGACCAAGGAACAGCTTAGCCGTCGGATGCGGTCTGATGCGTTCCAATGACTTATGCTATATGTTCAGGGAGGAGTAGATGGTTTGGCATTCCATAAGAGAAGAGAACAATAACAGCGCAAACACATACCTAGGGAGAAGTGAGAACTAATGACAACCTCAGGTTCCACTCTAAAACAGTGTGCAACTCAGTTCACAGAAGACCAATAGAACACAACAATGGGACTTAATAGGAAACACTTCACACCATCATAACGAAGAAGAAGTTTGAGCAAATGAAGACTGACCCCCATGAACACTACACAAAGTACTGCATTACCTCACATATACTCCACGTGAGAACAAAGCAAATTAAGCAAGTAACAACTCAGAGGATACCCCCTTCATCTATAACATGACGAGATCGCGAGCTGGATTATCCCGTCAAGCAAACTAAAGAACTCAAAAGCTGAGATCGGCAGAAAACCCTAACCTGATGCTTGGTGAGACGCCTGCGAATAGCTCTGGTCTTCTTGGGACGGAGATCAAGGGGCACGTACTTCTTCTTCTTGTACACCTCCCTCAACGCAGCCTTCTGCTTCTGCGATATCACTGTCAACACTTGGGCGATCGACACCCTCACGGTCTTTCTAGATCACACACCATTAGAACACAACAAACAACTCAATCAAACCAATACACAAAAAAAAATAACTCCCCAAAACAAAGCAATTTCCTTGGATCGTAAAACCCCATACATCTTGGAAAGCTTGTTCGGGGCACCGCCGGTGACCTTAGCGACGCGAAGGAGAGCGAGCTCGGCCTTGAGATCCTTGAGCTGATTCAACAGCTCCGTCTTCGACTTGTCCCTCAACTCGTGGACCTTGATCCTAGCTGCAAAAAGAGACAGAGGAAGCACAACAAGGGAAAACGAAAATGGAGTCGAATCAGAGAGAGAAACGCCATGGAAGCAGTGGAGATGAGATCTGAGATGCTAGGGTTTCCAGTGTTACCCATTGCTGCTGCGAGAGTGGGCGAAAACGGCTATGTCGAGCACAGAGAGGAAAATGAAACCCTGAACATGGCGGTGTTAGGGTTTCCAGTTTATATAGGTTGGACGTTTTCGTGTGTGTTGGGCTGCTTTGTTGCCTGGTGGAAATCAAAATGGATTGGGCCTGCTGAGCAGATTGGGGTTTTGTTACATTTTTCTTGGGATTGCATAACCCCTACGAAGTGATGGCAATAGATGGCAAAAAAACCTCCGTCCCGACGTGTTCCGAACCAGGTTAAAATTAGAGATCAAAACGGAGACGGGGTAAAAATAATTCCCCATACAGGGACGGGGATGGGGATGGAGACGTCCCCTGTGGATATCCACCCCGACCCCGTCTCGTGGGGACCCCGAGTTAATATATTTAAATTAAAAAAAACTAGTAAAAATTTATTAATTGAGTAAGATGTTAAATAATTAATAATTTATTAATTTATCAAAATATTATTTATTTATTATATGTATAATATATTAATAAATATACTATTTTGTCTAATAATATATTCTATTTTATTTATTGTATACATTAATGTACTATTTCGTTGAATAATATATTAAATTCAATATATTCTATTGTTCAATAATGACATATGAAATACGTAAAATATTATACGAACATATCGAAATAATTATTAAATTAATCATAAAAGATAATTCATGTAACACTCAAATAAAATTATAATAATATTTTTAAAAAATAAATGATAATCAAATATAGGGAAACGGGAACGAGAAAACGGAGATAAGAAAACGAGGATGGAAAAACAAAAAAACGGAGAACGGGGACAGGGACCTCGTTCCCCGCGGGGACGGAGACAGGGAAGGAAGTTTTTTTCCCTGCGGGGATGGAGACGGGGAATTCTTTTTTTCCCGCGGGGTCGGCGACGGGAGGCAAATCCCCGCCCCGCTCCATCCCGTTGCCAACCCTAAACATATAGCTAAGTCATTTCCATTTCCAAACTTACTTTGAATATAGCCGATCGAATGCCTATGCGTTGAAGGGAAAAATTTGTAGGCAAAGCTAAAATTAGGATATGCCTATCAATATATCTATGCGTTGGAGTTGCTCGTATGGCTCTTCACTCATCAGGCCACAGCGAAAATGCAATCCAATCTTTATATTACATAGAGCAAGAATATTTTACATGCGTCAATGGAAAGAAAAAAAGAATGGATAAGGCTCCGACGTAGGAGAACCAAGTTTACCGAGAATACTGTTAGTCTGTTACACATATAAAGAGCCCTCGATCCCCATGGATACAACCCACAATTTTTCCAACACTATCACATTCCTGCAAAGTCATTCAAGTGCAGATTCCTAATGACAACTTTGTACGGTGACCACAAGAGATTATGCTAGCAAGAAGTAATCTAATTCTGTATTATACGAGTAAAAGTATCAAGACATCCCTGCCCACCAGTTCCACTGCACAAAATGCGGCAAAACTGACTTCATGAATCCAATTAACTAGGAAAACAACAATGGGCATGCCTTCTGACCACAATTTAGAGACCTTGTTTCTTTTCAGAAGAAGGATGGGCTAAGGCAAACGGCTAAGGTTTGCGCTCAGAGATAAAAGCAATATGGAGATGAAACGAAATGAAAGTAATTTGATGTGAATAAAAGAAATTACGTTGAACATTATCTACTAGTTAAAAGTCCGGTACCCAAGATTTGATAAGTTAGAAGGAAGGGCAGAGCTACAAGGTAGCAGCCATCCGGATCATATGTCGTCGCAAATTTCCGAACAAGTTTACACATACAAACATTAAAAATAAAAGGTAAATAAGAGTGTCCTATTCCTTTTAACAGTGTAGGTTCTGGACAAATTTGTTTTTGTCCAATTGGAGACCCATTTCAAATTTTATCCCACATGCAGAACAGAACAGACCTTAGCAAATGCCACACTCCACAGTGCACAATATTATATCAGACCTTAGCCCATGGCGTACTTCTGTGTCCAGCTCCTTGCAGTGCTCTCGTACTTTGCCCTGTCGGTCTTGTACATGTGAGCGATCTCTGGAACCAATGGATCGTCTGGGTTTGGATCAGTCAACAAGGAACAGATGGAGAGCAGCACCTAAGTGTAATGGAAAAGAATGTCAAGGACCAAAAGATGAAATAGATTAGCAAGAGAACTCAAGCAACACTCATAAAACATTCTCTAAACCACTATGATTTAGCTTAAATTGATACAATTAGGAATAGGCCCACTTGAGTAACACAGCCAATTCCTAGACAATCTCTAAAATAAACCATGTCTGGAGACTATGCTGGTACTCTATAAACAAGATTATGGATCCAAACTGAGATAATTTTTGGTCCAGAGCATGCAGATAGTCACCAGATTTATCAATGATCAACACCAATATGGAAGGAAATTGTCTTGATTGTTGGATATGATTAAGAAAGAACGAAAGAAGCAAGAGAGGCTTGGACTTTGGACACATGCTGCAAATCCATGGAGCAGGAAAGTCAACCACCATTCTGCCCCCTAATCTTCCCTAAAACATGACACTTGGCTAAAAGAACTGTGTGTATGGAAGCGCAAGAGAATTCATTTGCACTTGAAATTATCTGTAGTAAGCTACATGCGATTATGCAGAGTGGTTAGCAAGGTTCTGATCCTTGAATTTTAAAACAAAAAGGTTAGAAGCAAGAACCTTAGAAATGGTGAGAGCAGGGCTCCATTGTTCCTTCAAAATATCAAGGCATATGCTTCCATTGCTGTTGATATTTGGATGGAAAACCTTTGTCCTGAATGCTACCTACAGGATTTCAACAGTTGGTGAGTTGAAAGGAACTTGAAAGAGATTCCAAATACAATTAGAAAGAAAGTTCACATTGCAGCACAGCATGACATGGGTAAGCCAATAACAGCAAAGTAAAGCCACCATGTCTCACAAGAATCAACCAACTCATAAATCTAGCAAAAATTTTGGCATTTGGTGCTCAAAAAAATAGTAAACAGGAACCCAGCAAAGAATTCCCTTTCTTTTCATAAAGATGCACCATAGCCAATAAAAAAACAGCGGGAGTACTCAGTTTCCTTGTCTCATCCTGTGGGTGGCATGTACCTAAGTATGCAGAAAAAGGATGACATCTAGTGGTTCGCATGGCAATCTAAGTGCAGACCAACTAGCCAATCTGGGGAAAAAAATTCAGGCTTACGTTTATTGAAAATAGTATCACCTTGAAAGATGCATTGCAAATACATAGAAAGATGTCAAAGATTTGCTCTAAGGAAACAATGGGTCAACACACCAAGGAGTCACAAAGACAACCACATCAGAGAAACTTTGTCAGTAACATAAGTACAAAATTGTTGCTAAACTATCAGTACACCACTCACAAGTCAACTCCATAAAAATAAGACACAGTTCCTTTCCAGATAGTAGATTCAAATGAAGGTGCTTTAAAAATTCTATGATTTAGTCAGACGCTTGCACTTCTAAGCTGTTGGTAATTTCAGTCTGAGCATCTGCAGTTGTTACTAAAACAGGAAACCTCATCTAACTTAAGGTAACTGCCGAAAACATCACTATTGGGATATGAAAATCAGTAAAGGTGAAGCAAAATTTTGAAAATCAACTACAATAAAAATGCCAACTTTGAAACAGTGAAAAAGCACAATGGCTACCAAGGCAAAAAAAAACATAGCCTACAAAACCTTGGGGGGTTTAAATGGGTAATCTGGAGGGAAGTGGATGGTAACTAGGAAAACTCCTCCTGCATAAGGACTATCAGGAGGACCCATGATCGTCGCTTGCCAATGAAACATGTCCTCTGCTACGGGACCTGCAAACACATAAATGTAACACATCAAAAGATTTAAATAATGACTGCAATATAGAATTGTACATCTGGCACAAAAATTAGTCAATTCATAGGCCAAAAAAAGTGAAGACAGGAAGTTTGGAAGCATTTCATACAGCAAGGAGAAATACTCTGTCAGCAGAATGCAAAAGAAATTAACTCAATTGGTGAAAACCAATCTGAATGGAATGTACTTATGCAAGAAATACATAATCTCTCGTAGAAAACTTTCATATAATGGATGGAAAAATTGCATGCATGGACATATACAATGATATGATACAAGGATAGCTGTTGCAAGCTGATGACAGTACCAAACAAAACCTCAAGGAACCACAGAAAAGCTATGAACAGAACAGTAGCAGTTTAAAGCAAAAGTTCAGTCGTGCAGAAGCAAACAACAAAAGAAAATTTTCAATCCATGCAATCAGAGAAAAGTCCTAACAATACAAAAGTGACTAAGTAGCCTACCGCGGTTCTAAAGATGCTTGCAGCTTCCTGCAAACACGGTTTGATTCAGCTAAAAATGTAAGATGTTCTTCAAATGTTCATGGTGATGCCACTAGGACAAGATAATCAAGAGGGCAATCTAGAAGGATATTAAATGAAACGAAGCCAAGGGGTTACTTCAGTTAAACCGCCATGATCCGTTCATTACCAACTACTTCAAGAGCAGCATTTCAAGTTTTGAACAAAATTATTAACCGATTACAGCTTATTTGGGATAACAAAGACAGAACACCGAAACCTCTAGGAATCACTGGCAGCCAACAACATACAATGAGAACAGTTAGAAGGGAATTAGCACCATTCAAATGAGTTATTTTGTCCCGAAGAGCAAACAAAGCAAAGGAGAGGCAAATGAGAAAAGTAATATTTGTCCATACAATCACAGGACAATTTATATATTCATTTTCCAACTACTTGAAAAGCAACATTTCAAGCTTTTGAACAAAATTACCAAACATTATTGAGCTTATATGCAGTTGACAAATGAACGACCTCAATGACTAGCACAAAATTCATCATGTTAACATCCTGCCGAGAATTCCCGACCTTTAAGCCTACGTATTCCAAGACTTAGTTGACAATAAAACATGTAAAACTTCAAATAGCTTGACTTTATTTTCTCCACCTTTCGAACGTGTAGCATCATTTCTATGGAGAGAATCTATCAATAATTTAACACAAACTTGTGCAAATCGACAACTAGAGACAGATAAATCACCAAACACAACATATCAGCAGCAAAACCTAAAATCAGCAAATCAGCAGAGTTGCAAGAATTATCGTCGCCAAACCGCAAAACTCTCTACCACGATACCACCTCTCAGCAACACAACCAGCACATATCATCAAAGCAAAAGCAGCATCCGCCATCAACGCATCACAAATCAGATCTCCAATCTCACAAACAAACAAGAAACAGCCATACAGCATAGAGAAATCAACGCAAAATCAGAAACGAAGAAACAATACCCGCGCTGCACGATGTAGGAGGATCCTTCTGCAGATCCTTCAATTCTTTCAGAATCCTCTTCGACGCCATCCTGTTACCTACAATACCACCATAAACGGAAACAGATCAGCACAGATCTCGCAAATCGAGCACTGAAAGCAAACGAAATCAGAGATGAACAGTATATTCGACAATATAGTAGATTCAACAACACAAAAACCTTTGAAGAACAGATCGACCGAGCTCCGATTTCTAAACTCTGGATTGATGAGCAACGACGATGATTGATGTTGATGGAGGTTTTATGTGGAAAAAAATTGGGAGGAGGAGGAGGAGCAGGAGGCAAGGAGCAATGCGACTGGAAACGGAATGAATTGATTAATTTGTGAGGGTGGAAGGATTTCATTAAATATTGAGTATCAAAATAGATTTCTGCCGTGAGGATTTGATTTTAGCTTTAAGCTTGCGGCATTTCCTGATTGGCTAGGCTTTTTTATTTGGCGTCTAAATTTGTTCACGTGTAAGAATTATATCTTTTTTGACGGGAAGAAATATAATCCTCATTCTAAAAATAATAAAATCATTATAAATCATTATAAAATAATGAAAAGAAATAACTACATCGTAATCTTGATCCCACAAGGATAGTGACATAGTGTAATTACTCACTTTTTTTAGGTTTCTATTTGAAAATTTTATAATTTATAGTAGCTTTCTTATTGTATATATATACTAATACTATATATGAAAATATGATAATATTTATAATTGATATTCGTAATTGTGGATATTATTTATAATGATATAATATATTTTTCAAATTTTGTATTAGAATATTGTGTTGTGATGATCAAGTTGGTTGCAAAATGTTTGATATTT
>JAOWBR010181550.1:0-10676 GCA_028571145.1 Dionaea muscipula | reverse complement strand
TTTCCCGTCTAATATTAGCCAATTCAAGTGTCGCGCGTAAATCAGGATTCCTCGGAGCTCGTAGGCTTCTTACCTATGCCAATTGTACGCCCACATAATATTCGTTAAATAATCGTAACAACAATATTAATATCATTTTCTTCCTTTAATATTATCACCATTATTATTATCATTATCATCATTATTATTAATTTTTAATATTTATATTATTATTATTAACATTTATTATCATTATTATCAAGCCCCTCTAAAAAACTCAATTGATTATCGTATAAACATATATGGGTACGTTCTCATATATCCGTCCATTACTCCCCGTTAAATTCTTCTTCCCACGAACGCATACTCATCTACTCTAACCATTTAATCATGATTTACACCATAAATAAATTAAATTATCTTCTTAAATCGGTCACCCATTTCACACACATGTATACATACGCACACCCACACATATATGTATATATATATATCATCATCATCATCATATATATCTCCATGGACTGCCGGATTCCGGCGACGGTTCTCCGGCTTCAATCTTCCGGCCGAGGGGTGGTTGGGCCACTGCGAAGCGGTGCCGGCGACGACGTCCGGCGATGGCAGGGACGAAACCCCGCCCGATTCTCGGCCTCTCCCCTCTCCACTTCGATCTGGCCGCCACTGCCCACCGGCTGTGAAACCGTCGACGGCGATGCCCGGCCGGCCGCAGGCCATGGCCGACATCGTCAGTCCCGCCAGCTTCAACTCCACCGGCTCCATCATCAGAGCCACCACACGCGGCGTCGGCATTTCGGTCACCCAGAAAAATCATCGAAAATGAAACCAAATTTTATCACCCAAAACCCTCGAATTCTACCAAATCATTATGCCCAATTAGTAGATCGGGAAGAATAGAGTCGATTGAGACCTTACCCGACTCAATCCGGCCTCCGACCGTCGGAATCCATGGAGATTGGTCGGTTTCCTCCTCGCCGGCTCCAGGCCTCTCTCTCTCGGCTTCCCCTGTTTTCGTGCAACCCAGGCCGATCACCGGTCCATTTCGCCTCCTCCTCGCCTGGCTCGTCGTTGTCGTCGGCTCGAGCTCGCCGGTTACGTCCCTCGACGACGGAGATGGGAAGGCTTCAGAGAAAGGGAGTGAAGAGCAGAGGAGAAGGGCGCAGGGGAGGTAGAGGAGGGAGGGGATTTCGGTCATTGGGTAAGGAGGAAAGAGAATGAAATTAAATAGGTGAGAGAAACATCTAGAATTATAAGATAAGGAGTATCTGACAAGGTAGTCACGGGTGAGCAATTCTACATCTTTTGGAGGCAGATTTACGGGATTCCAGGGCAACACGCGCGAATCCCGGAAAGCTAAAAATAAGTGGCCCATCACTAAAATTTTATAATTTAACATGTTAGGTTATGGTGTTGTACCCATTGCAACACCTTCTAGACATACCCATTTATCTCTATAAGTCTCTCATCCAATTGATTTAATTATTTTAGTAAAAATTTAATATTTAGTCAATATTTATTTAACACAAAAATATCCACTAATCAATCCAATAGCTTATTTAATATATATATATATCCTCCTATCAATTTAAATTATTATGTCAATGCTCACGCTACACCGAGATATTCCATAAATAACTCACAATTTAATTAATATTTAATCATATTCCGATAATTATAATTATTACTAAACAACCCGATAATTTTAATTAATGCTTAAATATAACTAATTAACGCTAATTTAGTGACGGGGCGTCACAGGTTAAATGTTAGGAAGATGAATAAATAAAGAAGATGAACAGTTGTCAAGATAAATTTGAGAATAAATAATATATCTTTAGTGGTTAAATATTTATGAGAGGTTTATGTAATAAATGTTTGTATATTAAACATGTATAATCTCAACCATTTGTATTTATATTTGTGTAGATAAATCTCAACTGTTATTTGTTGGGATTTTCAAAAACAATCCTCCTTTATTATATAGAATTATCTCATGCACGACACCATTTGAATTAATGTCTTTCTAAATTGTCCTACGTGGATACAAACAAAGTTTTCATTGGTTAGACAATGCAATAAGTCAAGGAACAAGAAGAGAGGAGGAGAGGGGAGAGGTGGGGGTTGGGGATGTCCTCGGTATAAGTGGTATGTGGGCTTTGTTTAGTCATTGAATTTGACAAATTAAAGATTGAGATTAATTAGTAGCCATTGGGTGAATAGTAACTGGTAGTGGATTGAACAATAACCACAAGATATAATCTTAGCCTTTGATTTGTCAAATTCAATAACCAACAAAAGTTCGTAAAGTGTTTGATTTGCGGATGTCCGCATTGGAATACAATGTATAAATCAATTACAAAATGACAATTAGATTGAGTTATAACCATTGTTGTTATGGTTTTTCTTTTAAAAGAAATAAAAAAAATGATAGCCGAAAAGAGTTCATTTCATATGAGGACCTCTTATTTGTGGACTATTTGTCGACCACTCACTTTTAAAATGATTTGAGATGATCTGAAGCGTCAGATGTGTTTAAAATGTATTTTTAAGGGGTACGTAAAAAATCAGAAAAAAAAAACTAGCAAGGGTTCGATTACAACAATTTTATATAAAAACACAGTTTTCCATCCAGTTATCAAGCTGGATATTATATCCAACCCACTTTCCCATCATTTATAATTAGAAGTGGCAATGAGACGGATTCGGGAAATCCCCGATTATACCCAAATATTTTTCTCCGTCCCCGAACTCGCCCCGTATCCGAACCCGCCCAGATCGGGTACGAGACGAGTTCAGGGCGGTTTCGGGTTGGGTTCGAGGACAGAAAAATACCGAATATGCCCTGAACCTGGTCAAACACCGTTTAATCCCACCCCGAACCCGATTAAACCGAGTTGTTCGGGTTCGGATCAGGTTGGGGTTTCATTGTCATTCCTATTTATACTCCCGTTTTTATATGGTAAAATCAAACACCTTCGTTTTTATATGGTAAAATCAAACACCTATCTGTACCCACCCGATTAAGGGGTCTGCAAAGAAACTAGGTATCTATACTCCCATAGCATTTGCACCCTATTTGGTTGGTGAGAAAGAAAAAGAATTGGAAGGAAAGCTCATACGCTTTGGTTTGATTTTAAGTATAGAAATTCAATAGAATTGGAGGAAATTGGAAGGGAGACTTTCTTTTTAATTCCTTTAAATGATCTCCTCCAAATTTAATGAAATTTAGAAGGAAAGAAAAGTAAAGGAAACCAACATAAATCTAAAATCATTAAAATATCCTTTTTCTTCCTATTTGTCGGGCATCAAGTTTTGAACTTTTAATTCATTTCCTTCCATTTTACATATCCAAACAAAGAAAAATTTCTTTTCTTACATTTAAAGTAAAATTATTTCACTTTATTTTCCTTTGCTTTTCATTCTTCTCCATTCTTTTTTATTAATAAATCTCAACCAAACGGGGCTTAGAGTCCCGGGATACCATCAACAATATTTTAGGGGCTGTTTGGTTTTCTTCGTTTTCCTTGACTCAACTGCATTGAGATTCATTCTGACGAACGCTCGCTCAAGAACATGGAGTCCTCGACAAACCCTAGCGTCTTCCTCCTGCTAATCTTCGAATCTTAACTCGTCGATCCAGTTAGCTGTTCAACTCGCGATTCTCCGACAGGTGATCCATAAATTTTGAATTCCGTTTTCAATCTCTATTGGTGGTGCTAGAACTCTTATGAAAACAAAGATCATAAACTGTGTGATCTGTTTTTTCGAGCGTGAACGTTTTCGATTACAGTTGAATCAAGTGAATTTTCGTGTATATCGCATAATTTGGAGTCAAAGAGAGCCCACATCCATCCCAATTCCCATGTAGATTACGCAAACTCTGATGTAGTTTGAAATTTACAATTTTTGGGGTTTGATTTGTGTTGTATTTCGACTGAGAGAATTTCAGCATGTTCTTTGTGTTTACGAACAGATCAAGAAGTGTAGAGAGATACAACCTCAGTGTCGATGCCTTTGAAGGGAACATCATGATTTTTAGTGAAGGGAAATGGGGAAGGTGCAGCAGCCAGAGAAGCACCTGCTACGCCTAGTTCTGAGCTGCAGGAAGATAACAGCTCAAGTCACTGAACCCACAAGCCAATCCATCATAGCCATGGCGTCATCCTCCGAGCAAGAATTCGTTCCACACTACAGGGCCAAGCTCGACCAGCTGCCGCGAACCCACAACTTTTGGGGCCCCAAGATCGCTTCTCGTGTCGGCGAGAAACTAGGGATTCGCCTCAAGGAGATCGACATCGCCCACCTACGAATTGATCTTCAGGAAGAGCTCGCCCGACCACTCCATTATCGGAAGATGGTGATCCCTCTTTTTGATTCTCTCCGCCGGACCGGCGTTGTCGTCTCCGACGCCGAAAAATTGCAGTTCTAGGGTTTCTCGTTATATATTTTTTCCCATTTATATAGACCCTGAATCAAGTGTATTTCTTTTTTTTTTTGCCAGTTCTATGAATCTAGTTAAATTCAAACTGCCCTTTTTTCTTCTTCTTGTAGGCTAGGGCTTTAAACAATGGGGAAATTTCTGATGTTATTCGATTGTGTAAAAATATATAATATACTAGATTTTGCTCGTGTCAAGGCACGGTTCGGTTAGTAATTAAATTAAAAATATATATAGTTTAGATAGATTTATTCGTGCGATGAGTAATTAAATTATAAACATATATAGCTTAGTTAATCCGGTATTAATTATTGTCGAATCAAACAATAACGAGACCCACAATAACAATAATAACAATTTTTATCCCATACTCTAATCTTCTTCTCCCAAATTGAACAACAATCCATCATTAGGAAAACAACGTGATCAGGGTAATAGCACAAAAATATAAAACAAAATGATTCAAAAAAGTCAACCATTATAATATGAGATTTGAGAGAGGAAAAAGTTGTGAGAGAAAAAACGGTGGCACGTTGTTTACACATGTCATGCTTTGGTTGAATTAAAAAATATGTTAGAGAGGAGTTGTGTTTCAATTCAAAAAAGTCATCCAATGTAATATAGATTTTTAGGTGGAGTTATTTAAAACAATAACACTGATAAAAATGAAACCAACAAATCTTTTGAACCGTTCATCTTCAGATGAACAATTGATCCGATCAATATTTACCAAGAACTGATCGGTTAAAAAGATGTATCAATATTTCCTTTTGGATAATATAAGCCAAGAAGTGGTTAATGATTAACTTAGCTTAGTTAAGGACTACCCGTTTTCACCCATTTTTGACTATTTTGCAATTATTTGAACCGTTAGACATCTTTAAAATGTGTTTTTAAGAGGGTCATTGAAAAATCGGCAATAAATATTGATAAGAGGATAAAAATATCTTATTTTTTTATTGAAGTTTTTTCAGATATGACAGACACAACATATACCGAAAGTTTCAGAATTTTCAAAGGGCTCAAAGGAGACAAAAGACCCAAAGGCTCAAAAGAAACAAAAGGCTCAAAGGGCTTAAAGGAGGAAAAAAGACTCGCAGGTGGGCCCCACGGTCCGAAGTAAGTCTCGCACGTAGGCCCCACGACCCGAGGTGGACCCCGCACGTGGGTCCCATTAGTCAAAATCCGTAGCCCATAGGTGGACCCCGCATGTGGATCCCACAACCCAACTGCCCGATGATTGCTGCTCAATAGAGAAGGAAAACTATCGGTTTACTAAGATGCCCGAAACGTGGCTCTACTAGATGCCCAACACGTGGCTTCACTAAGAAATCGACACATCGCTCTACTAAGAGATCGATATGTGGCTCCACTGAACAATCGACACTGGTTTCAAGGATCCAGAAATTCAAGGTATTTTCAGATATTTCTAAAATTTTCTATTATCAGGTTTTCTCTCTAAGTCACTGACTTAAATATTGAAGGGGGAACTTCGAGGACGACATCGAAACCTCTCTGAGCAAGTTATGAGCTGTGATCCGAGTTTCAACATATAACGTGACGCACAGGTTTGACGTGACTCATACAACTGACGTGACACACAGATTTAACGTGATAGGACAAGTGTTGACGCTACTGTGACGTACAAGACAACAACTGTACTTTCAACAGTTATTATTTGGCGCCTCCTATAGAAACTAGAACTAAAATTCACAAGTGTGGGCGATAGAAAGTTCTAGCTTTCTTGAGCAAAGAGGCAAGCGATAGAAAATTTTATAATTTCCTCAAGTAAAGAGGTGGGCGATAAGAATTTTTTAGCTTGCCGTCCGTTAAATGGATTCTAGGCTTTTTGACTTAGAACCAAGCACACATGATCGAGTTGTGATCCAAGCTACCAAGTTGCGGGATTCGGGATTCAGTTTGCAGGATGAAGCAGGGGGAAGTTCGCATCTCGTGAACCCAACGGTCAATCCACGAGTTGCAGAGCTCAACCCGCCAAAGACGGTGGGGGTTAACCCGCAAGTGGCAGACATAGAGTCCGCTAGCGAGCTGCGACCTGCGGGACAGATGATCATGAATTCACTCAGTGAACGATTAGATCGTTTATATGAACTTCTAATGAACTTTGTTACAGCCAAGCCTGCACGAGTTATGGACCCACCTCCGAACATTGTGGCTGCAAGACAGCGCAAGGTCGAAAGGGACCGTCAGTCAGTTGAGATCACGACCATACAGCCCGCCGATCACTCTAAAGTGGAGAATAGAGCACTGTGAAGGGTAAAGTACAACCAGCAGCTGTACCCAGCAGACCCTCTGTCTCCGAAAATCCACATGCATCCGATGCCAGATAATTTTTGAATGCCAAGCTTCGACTTGTACGATGGATCCACAGATTCGGAGGACCATCTGACCAATTTTATAAGCAAGATGCGACTGCTCAACTTCAACGATGCTATTCTTTGTCGCTCATTCCCTACCACATTAAAGGGATCAGCATGACGATGGTTTAGCACCTTGCGACCAGAGATAATTTTTAACTTCGTCAAACTAGGTCGGGCTTCTCAGTCGCACTTTGCCAGCTCTGCAATAATAAGGAACGCATCGCCAAGTTTGTTTCAGATAAGATAGAGTCCGGATGAGTCTCTGCGCGATTTCATGTCTCGATTCAACGAGGCATATATCTCGATTTCAGGGATCCATGAGGACGTGGCCACGACAGCAGTTATCCATGGAGTGCAGCAAGGAAAGTTCTTTGACAGCATCTCCCTTGATATTCCGAACTCTTACTCCGAACTGTTGGCTCAAGTACGAAAGTTCATGAGACTCGAGGACTTGACGCAAGGTAAGGTTGAGTTGTCTCACACAACTCCTCAGGTGCATCCCTTCACCTCTCATGGAAAAGAGGGTAAGAAGAATAGAGAACACTCCCCAACAGTCCAGACAGAATGGCAGGGGTTTCGCCTTCCTCAAGCCCCCAACGAGACAAGGCAAATCTGCCAAATCCCTGATTCTCAAGTTACACCCCGCTTACGTCCACTAAGAAGCATATCCTACTGGATGAACGCGTTCAACTCGGAGGGCCATCCAAGCTAGCCTTTTCTCCAGCAAATCGAAACAAAAACACGTGGCGCCTCTACCACAGGGACCACGGACATAGCACCGAGTAGTGTTAGGATTTGCGTGATCAGATTGAGGCCCTGATATGCCAAGGAAACCTAAGGAAGTATGCCAAAGGTGTCAAAGAAGAGTGTCAACTCTCTGGTGGCAAACAAGGGCGAGGTGACAGAAGCCCAAGTCCCGATCGCTCTCCAAAGTCGCCGTTCAAGTTTGACAGTGGGTGGAGTGGGGGAAAGCAGCATGATAATCTCCCTACGGTCAACACCATTTGTGAAGGAGTGGCCAATAGTCTGTATTAAGATAAAAGTGTATCCATGGGTGATCTTATAAGCCAGTTTCAATATATGATGATCCTCCTGAGTTTGTTCATGTACAACTGAGGCAAAACAAGACAGATCTTTTGTCTCTAATATATTAATGTTCAAAGCAGAGAAGCACTTGCAATATTTAAGTACGTATGTTTCCCCGTGCACATGCGAGTGCCAGGCTATTCAATTGAGTTGTCGCTCCAAAAATGTAGGAGTGAACACGCGAACTATTCAATCAAAACGTCGCTCCGAAAATGTAGGAGTGAACACACGAACTATTCAATCAAAGCGTCGCTCCAAAAATGTAGGAGTGAACACACGAACTAGACATTACTCCGAAAACATAAGGCATACACATCATCAAACGCGGAGTAAGACCAACGAGCATCCACATGGAGCTGCATACGGGCATACCCAACCACGTATATTAACTATTTTGCAACTCCAAACGATATTATGAGATATCACATGAAGTTGGGGGACTAATGATAATAAGGTAAAAATACCATATTTTTATATTGAGATTTTTTCAGGTATGACTGACTTAATATATATCAAAATGTCCAGAATGTCCAAAGGGGTCAAAGGATGCAAAAGGCCCGAAGGATGCAAAGGAAGCAAGTGGCCTAAAGGGCCTAAAGGAAGAAAAAGGCTCACAGGTGTATCCCACAACCTAAGGTGGGCCCTACGGCCCGAGGTGGATCCCGCCTGTGGGTCCCCTAGGCCACAGTCTGCAGACCGCAGATGGGCCCCACGACCCGAAGTGAGTCCCATATGTGGGCCCCACAGTCTGAGGTGGACCCCGCATGCGGGTCCTGCAGCCTGACTACCTGATGATCACTGCTCAATAGAGAAGGACAACTAATTGGTTTACATCTTGGATGCACGACACGTGACTCCACTAAAAGATCGACATGTGGCTCTATTGAATGATCGACACATGGCGGACTCAACCCCTATAAATATCCCTCTAGCTTCTTGGTTTCAAGGATTCAGAAATTCTAGATATTCTCAGATATTTCTAAAATTTTTTGTATATTAGGTCTTCTCTCCAAGTCACCGACTTAAACATCGGAGGGGAATCTCGAGGACGACCTTGAGACCTCTCTGACGAGCTCTCTTTTGTATAGGTTACGAGGGTTACGAGCTGCGAGTTTGACACAACTCATACAACTGACATTACGCACAAATTTAACGTGACAGGACAAATATTGACGTTACTGTAACGCATAAAACGATAACTATATTTTCAACAGTTATCAAATATATTAAAAAAAATGCTTCATTCGATAAATTTTTTATAAAACCGTTAGATAAATATTTAATAAAAACCATTTGGATAAAGCCTTTTTCAGTCATTTTAGAGCTTTAAAACTACGTTTATCACACATTCAACAGTTCAAATCATAAAAAAAAACCTAACAAAAACGCATAGGTCCGCAACTTATACAAGTTAAGGACACCCTATACACACGAATTTTCATGTAAAGGTGCCCTTAATTTAGGTAAGTTGGGCTACCTGTTGTCACCCTTTTTTGACTGTTTTTCATCCAACTATTTTTTCAATATATAATTTCAACCGATTTAAAAAAAAAAATAATAATGCAGACAACCTCCAGTCATATTACATTGTTGCAGGAGCAAACAAAAAAGAAAAAGGACTGAGATGAAATGAATTTGGATACAACGCTTCAATGTCCACGTTATTCACCAAATTGAAATCGTCCACACCAATGTTGGATCATCACAAACTAGGAAACATGCAACTCGATTCCTTCCTTTGTCAGAGGAGATAATTTTTAGTTGCATGCATCCGCATAATGCCAGACAGTGACACGATGGTCGTATTGAACACAATCAGACATGCTTCAACAAACTCAACTTCAAGGGATCCAAAAACATGCATGCTGTTAGTCAGTCTGCTGTCCAGCTCTGCTCAACGATCTCCCGAACTCTTCGATTGTACTCGCGCTTGTTCTCGCTGAACAGCCTTGCAGCTTCCGAGTTGGCCGGTGAATTGGGGTTCGGGTCGCAAAGCAGTGACTGAACCATCACATGGAAGAATTGATATGAAACAATAGGATAGGAAACTAACATGACTCACTTCAAACCCGGACTTTCAGTCAAACAACAGGCGAGGCGAGTGACTTTTTTATCTGCACCACACTAAATTGATACGTGTCTGTATCAATTTAGTGCGGACCCATCTATCCGAAATACTATACTAAACAACAACAACACGGTCGATAATTTTAGTACGCTGACAGTCGACTACCTCACACGCACTAAACAGATAAATGGGTAAAGGCCAGATCATTGTGTTATTAGATTAAACATGCAAATTGAGGTAAAGGCCGTCATAACAAGAGAAAATAAAACTAAGCATTTCACTTCCCTATAGTAACATAAGACAATCACATCTAGCTCTGACCAGAAAACAGAAATTTAGGACAGGATGAAGTATCATTTAGTATGAGATTTAACAAGTGATAAAACTTGACCTACAAATTATTGACGGTAGCCACATAGGAAGTGCCCATGTGCTAGTGCTAGATATATAAGCCAAAAGAAAAGGCTTTTCACTTCCTTTACTGGTGATCAAGGTGAATCAACAATATATCAAGGGAAGACAAACCCTCGACCCTCTATTCGGTATTCCTAGCAAAGGAAGATCTTATTCAAATGCGACACTAACTATCCGGAGAGAGTTTTTTTAGCATTTAAATTATAAATTGGAAATGCTAATGTTATTATACTTGTGTATTTCTTCCTTCTGTTTGGATGGAGGTTAATGCTGGGGAGGGGAGGGGAGGGGA
>JAOWBR010181539.1:0-10676 GCA_028571145.1 Dionaea muscipula | reverse complement strand
ACCGCCAGCCACCACCACCACAATCACCACCACCGCCACTAACAACCACCAAACCCGCAGCCCACGTCGCCGGAGCACAACCCGAGGCTGCCGACGACGCCGGCCGCCAACACAAGGCCATCCCCGGCCACCCCAACGCCAGCAGCCACCCCAGTCGCCACCCACGACCACCATAGATCCGCCACTCGGCCACCACGGGTCACATAAAAAAAATCAACCGAAAACGAAAATCAAAGCATGGAGAAGATAGATCGGAGCACGAGGAGTTTAGATCCGTGCTTACCCAGACCGGATCGAGTCTCAAACACCGGAAATCTCGCCGGACAACCTTCGAATCACCACCGTCGATCTCCCTCTCTCTTTGCCGCGCGCGGTCTCGCCGCTGCCCGACCACCGCCGAGCCACCATCACCTCGTCGTCGTCCCCCTTCGCCGGCCGTCGTCCACCCGGCCGCCTGTCGCCTTCGTCACCGGCGGTAGAAGAAAAACCGAAGGGGATGAAGATGGAGGCGGGTCTCAGGAAAGTGAGGGAGAAGAGGAGAGAGGAAAGGAAAAAGAAAAGAAAAGAAAGGGAAAGGAAAGAGAAAAAGAAAAAGTGGGTGGGGAAAAATTTATGCACAATTTAATCTCAAAAGCATATGGTAATCACCCCGAAAAATTTAAAAGAAAATTCTTAAAATCTCGTAATAAATTTAAAATCAATAAAATGCACACCACGGGCCATCTCGTCCAAACCCATCTGGTCCGTCAAACTCGACTCGGACCGTCTCAAAAAAACAAACCACCCGGACCAACCAGAGAAAAACAGGACGGAGCGCTACACCTTCTCTCTCTATCATCATCCCTGTTTCCCTTATAAACAGGCGAGCTATCTCTTCTTCCCTTATTCTTGCGATGGTTATCTCTCTGGTTGCTGCGACCTCTATCTCCTTCTGCTTGCAGGTTGCTGTTCAGTTCGAGGGCCATGTACCTGCGGGCCCTGCTCAACAGTCGATCAAAAGTCTTCGGCATCCGCATGGAGAGATCATCGCGGAAAGGACCTGGTCTCAAGCCTGTCATGATTATCGCTGTAGCAACATCTTTCCCGAGGTCCGGGATTTCAACATAAGCTTTACTAAAGCAGGATATGAAGTCCCGTAAAGACTCATTCGCCCACTGCTTAACCTCGAAGAGGTTAGGGGTTGTCTTAGTGAACACAGTCGAACTAGCAAACTGAGCAACAAACTTCTCTCCGAACTCTTCAAAGCTTGAAATAGAATTTGGAGGAAGGCGATGAAACCACCTTCTCGCGGCTCTTTTGAAAGTTCCCGAGAAAGCTCGACACATCACACCGTCAGAAAAATTCTGCAGTGTCATCCGAGTCTCGTAATGGTTCAAGTGGTCTTAAGGGTCTCCGGTCCCGTCATATTTATCAAGGGATGGTAGTCGGATCCGCCCTAGGTAATGGTCTTCCATGATCAATCTAGTAAAAGGGCGAGTTGCCCGCTCTCTCCTCCCCCACAGATCCTGCCTCAGATCTCCCCTGGCTGAGATGTGAGAGTGGGATCGGTCGTGGTCGCGCAGCTGTCTTGGTCTCCGGACCTCCCTGTTATCTGTCTCAGACAAAGATTCAGTATTGTCACTCTGGTGGCGGGGACTGTCAGAGGAGTTACTATCGATCTGTCGAGGGGGAGGTGTTCTGCTCTGATCGGCAGCTCTTCTGCCAGTGCTTGGCACCCTGTGAGGGCTCCTACGGTGGGCAGACCGGTAACTGACAGTCCACCCTGGACTTCTACGTGAAGTTGGACGATGACTATCCGTTCCTCCATGGCTTCTGTGCGGACTGGATCGTCGAGCTCCGGCCCTCCAATCTGTAGGTAGGGGCTAAGGAACCTGCATAGCAGGGGGCATCGACGGATGTTGGGAGTTAAGAAATTCTTACCATGCTTGCCTCATAAAGACAATAGGCTGTTCTGGAATATCGAGGCCCCGGAAAGGGTCGACAGAGGTGTCGGTGATAATGACATGATTTCCCACCGGGACTGAAGGCAAAGCAGCTGGAGGTGGACCGTGAGTCGAAGCAGGATACCCTTGCGGGGTGAATTATTGAGGTGGCACGACAGGCTACGCCCACTGCTGCCGATTGACCGCAGAGAGCTGGGTGAATCCTTCAAAGAATAAGTTGGCCAGCTGACGAAACTCCTCCCTAGTAGGGGGAGCCTCTTCTTGTGCAGGATTTGCTAAATTGGTAACTCCGTCAACGTGGGCGTGCTGAATGGGCACATCTGCTTGTGGAGGAGCGGGATGCTGAGATTCTTGTGCCATTGGTTGCTGTCCTATTGGAGCCTGGTTGTTCGCGCCCTCTCCGCCAGCGGGCGCCACTACGTCCCTCATCTGCAAGGGAGGCAATTGTGCGTTGGAAGCCACTTCTCTGATTTGGAGAGGTGGTAATCCCTGTGAAGCAGCTGCTCTCTTATCTTTAGCTCCGGTATTGCGAAGAGAATAAGAAGACATGACTTTTGTGATCAAGTTCCCACAAACGGCGCCAAAATATTATCGTTTTCTTACGGCTGCGATGACGTTGTTGAGAGATGTCTGTCACGTGCCTACCACCTGTCCATCAGCTGCACACGTCACAAACTCTACGTTGGAGGGCCCCGAGGTGTATGCCTCAGGAAAACCCCTCCGACGCTCAAGTCAGACTCGCTTCGAGTAGGAAAGTTGAGAGCTAGAGCAGAGAGAGTTCTCAGAGTAATTAAGCGTACCTGATTGAGAGCACAAAGGGCTCTATTTATAGAGGCAAAAGTGGCTACGTGTGAAATGACTGTGTCGTCCCTGATCTTCTCCAGGAATATTCTAGAATCTGAGGGTGATCCGGGAATTAACGCTTGGGCTTAAGCCCGTTGACGATCCAAGCCCATCCGGAGCCAAGGCCCCTTCACCATCTTACATGGCCGTCGGCCACCCTCCCCACCTGGTTGTAGGTCTCGGCTGCCTGTCAAAGGTCCGCTGGCCACGCGTCATGCAAGATAGTCGCGTGCTGCAGCGGCTGGCCGTACACTTGCCATACCCGCACAAGGGAAGCAGCTGGCCACACCTCACGTCGTTAGCCGCAAGAGACCCCAAGCCGTGCACCTGTTCGCTGCCCGTACGAGGGGCCCTCGTGGCTGCGGCATCGGCTGCCCGCACGCTGCCTGTGTGGAGCTTTACTGCCCGTACGCCTTCGCTGGCCACGTGGTTACAGTGCCCTCTTGTTTCTTGCTGGTCGCGCAAGGCTCCACTGCTCGCGAGGAGTACTGCCCGCTGCTCGCCGGATACCGCTACTCGTCGGGCCTCCGCTACTCGTCGGGCCTCCGCTGCTCGCCAGCTGCCGCTGCTCACCGAGCCTCCGTTGCTCGTCGGTTGCCGCTACTCACCGGGTGCCGCTGGTCGCCAGGCCTCCGTTGCTCGTCGGCTGCCGCTGCTCGCCGGGTGCCGATGGTCGCCGGCTATTGCTGCTCGTCGGCTACGCGTCCATGAGCGGATGTTGGCTGGCCGAGCTCCTTCCATACATGGTGGCCATGCATGGTCGGGGAGTTCGGCGTCGAGTCATCGTGCCATTGATCGCAGGGCCCATGTTTATCCACGCTATGCGGCCATGTGTCCGTGGCGGGGCCTCCCCTGTGCACATGGTATAATATCCTTCGTCTACGTGTCGGGTATTTTTTTTTTGTGTATTATTGTATTATTGCCGAATTAACAAAAATGTCTAGGTATCAAAAATACTAAATTGTTATATTTTTAGAAAAAAAAAAGATAAATTAACTTAGGAAATAAAATTATAATTATAAGAAAAAGCAAGGAATTAGGCTTAAGGTCAAATGTCCAGCATAAAGCCAATATTTTATATGCCATTTGATTTCATTCATTGGTTTCGTTGGATAATAAAAAATTGTACTATTGAATTGTGAAAAAGTAGTACTATTTGCTTTCTGAATGTGTCCCCCGTTTTCTCCTAATTAAAAAGAAAAATCGTCCAAATTCAAATATGAGAGGAGAGAGAGAGAGAGTGGTGACAGGGGCCAGCGGTGTGACAGACAAGAGAGCCAGAGAGGAGGATAGAAAGAGAAGAGGACAGGGTGCAGCGAATCAGAAACCCTAAACACCCAAAACCAGAAACTTTCAATTTGGATCCTGAATCTCAATTCTGCTACTCTACATTGTACTTGGAAGATCGCAGAATTCTCATACTTGCTACAAGTAACCCCTTTTTTTTTTGACTTTTTTTGCGAGAAAAAACTGTGCTCTTTTTTATGAAATCTGCTTTTTTTGTTTGTATTTTTTTGGTGATTTTTTATAGTTTAGCTTGATGAATCGCTTGGTTTGTAGCTCAAGATTTTGATCTCTGCGTGTTTGAATCTGTCTGGGATTGTTGTTTCTGTATTTGCATTGGATTGGTGTCGCACATTGCTACGATTACTGTGAAGCCGGAGATAACTTTTTGAGAATCCAGGTTTCTCCATATTTTGGTTGTGTTGAAGTTTGTTTCACAGCTTGGAAGGAAGTGATTGTCATCTCAAAAGAGATATTTATGGAGAACTGGAGCCTGGAGATCAACCGGCAACCCGGGGTGGTCAAGTTCTAGTATTTCTCATGAAATTTGGCTTTTTGATGAAAAAAAACGATGGTTTTGTTTCTTTTTCTACCCTTGGCTGCTTCGATTGGGGTGAAGGCACCATCAATAGTACATTGCTGTGGTCTTTGCGATCATGTTACCATGTCTCATGGGTTTAAAGGTCGATTGCTTAGTTACTATGGTATTTATTAATTGTTTATTAAGCCTGCTGCAAAGGCTTTCTCCTTTTTGTTTGAGGCATTTCCAAGGGAATTCTGATATCCTAGATGAATTGGCGTCAGTCTTTGGTAAAAAAAATGGCAAAACTGTCTATTACAGTTGCTTCAGCCTCTTTCTCCACGAATCGTAGTGAAACCAATTCAAGGAATCTTTATTCAGCCCACGATAATTACTTGTTAACATTATCCTATCAAGTCCTGGCCACTTCTGTTATTTGTTTTGTCTTACTCTGTTTGGAGCTAGTAGATTCTTTTTTCACGACATTCTTGTATCAAGTGTTAATTCTAAGTTGACTACAGAACAGTTAGTTTAACATTCAGTATTAGATTTTAGATTAAGTGGCATCAATCAGGGCAAACTTGTGGCATCCTAGACAAGGGGGTTTCTCTTGCTCGCATTGTCAATCAGTCGCCTTAACAATGTGGTGTAACGCCAGAAAGGACACTAGCTCAATAACCATCCCCTTTGGACCTTCTATTCTTGGTGGCTAGCTCAAATATTGAGAAGTGCTCTTGTTTTTGGTGGTAACCCACTTGGTATATAACAAGACTAAGGCCAACTAGTCATCTTTTCTATGTGGGATTGTTTCAGTATTAAGGTATCTCCCCTCTACATTAGTATGTGATGATGGGATTGTCTTTCTATTCTTGGAGATGATGGGGCTGACTTCCCAGATCAGCTATACTGCAAATGTGATTTAATACATTAGATGATTTCGTGTTAAATAGAAATTTGGAATGTTAAATGAACGGCTACTGTATACATCAAGACTCATAGCGGTTTCTCAATTTAAAACTGTAGTGTTTTCTCACTTAACTAGGTAAGTTTGCATTTGCTCAAACTCAAAATAAGTGGACGACCAATTTCATGTGCCTATTTATTGAGTCTTGCATCACAGTCCAGGATATGACTAGAAGAACAATGTTGATTGTCAACCTTATACTGAATGTCTTTTTCAATAGCTTCTTCTGATTTTCTCTTGTCCAATTATGTAGAATGGTTTTTGTTTCTAGTAAATCTTTTGATGATCGCGTTTGCTTTTCTTTAGACCTTTTCGCATCCATTGTGACCCTTGTTTCTGACCAATTTGCATTTATTACAACTTCTCTCAGATGCATTATTCTTTTGCTTTCCTTACTGATGAAATGTAATTCATTTCTAGTTAACATATTCTCTCTTTGGTATGCTGGTCTACTGAATTTATCTCTCGGGACAGGAACCAGTGGTCTCCTGGGTATGGCTAGTGCCAAAGGATCAGAAAATGACCGGAACATGGTTCAAACAGGGAAGAATTGTCTACTTCCTCCAAAAAGTCCATTTCCTTGCAATTCTCTCTCTTATGCAGAATATGGCCCCAATTCACCCGTAGGTTCAAAAGCCAGTTTAAAGCCCAAAGGGAGTAATACTTGTCATCAACGTACTTGTTCTGAAAATCTTATCCTAGAGGAACAACCATCATGGTTGGATGAACTACTGAATGAACCTGAGATTCCAGTGAGGCGAAGCCATCGTCGTTCATCAAGTGATTCTTTTGCATATGTTGATGCTGCGAATTTGTCTAACATAGATTATGTACCTATATCACAACGCGACAACAAATTCAATGCCACATTACCAACCTCATCATGGGGATCCCACAACTTTGACCATTACAGTGATTTACAGCAAGGGTCTTCTTTTGGCGATGTGAGATCCGTTAGAAAATCTACGATTAGAACATGGGAAGCACCATTAGCTTCTATGAATCATTTAGGAAATCTTCTCTCTTTTAGGGACAGCATGCCTAAAAATGCAGGGGCATCTGCTGCTCTGAAAGAATCAGACCAGTTGGCTGAGAAACAGCATCATGGTGAATCTGGTTTACACGAGCCAAAGTCTTCTATTGAAAGGACAGAAGGTTCTCATGCCAAATCGGGCTCATCTGAAAATGATAGGCGTGCCAAACAGTAGGATTTCAATACCTTTCTGTTTCGTATTATTCATATTTACTAAATGTTACTGTTTAATTTGTTGTTTTGCATTATGCTATTGTATTGGTTGTTATGAGGTTGCTTCAGCATATCTGAACTATGATAGGATTATGAACAACATAACAACTCTCAATAGTTTCATCCACACACACCCACACACGTGCACGCGCAAGCACACGCGCACAAACACGCACACAAACACGCACACAAACACGCACACACACAACCACAACCTTTTGAACAATAATTATGCCACTGTATTAAGAGAATTTGGCCAAACCTTCAGTTTCTCTGAGTGGGTCCTTTCACATGAATACACATACTACTTATTTGGAGGGCTTGCAACTACTATCCTTATCCTCTCCCTCTCCGTTGTTCAGTGATTGAACACAGTCCAAATAGTAGCTATACCAGAATAATTATGTGAAACAGACAACATTTTAATGCGATGCCCTTTACTAAAATTGATGACATGCAATGTCACTGTGTCATAGAGTACTGAGTTCCTAAGTGGCACTTATCTTGATAATGTTATGAGTGCTTAAAGGATACCTTACATTTTCACCAAACAAAATGCAACTTCATGCAGACAGTTTGCTCAGCGCTCAAGGGTCAGGAAGCTTCAATACATAGCTGAACTAGAAAGGAATGTGCAGGTTCTACAGGCAAGTATTTGGAAATGTATTAGAGTGTACATGTAGTGATGTTAATCTTGTAAGTTTTATGATTTGGCAATCTGATGCTTATATTGCTAGCTTCACAGGTAGAAGGGTCTGAAGTTGCAGCTGAGCTGGAATTTCTAAACCAGCAAAATCTAATTCTTAGCATGGAGAATAAGACCCTCAAACAACGACTGGAGAGCATGGCTCAAGAGCAACTCATTAAATATTGTGCGTGCCACCCTTTTTTTATTTATTTAATGGTTAAAGTATCTTCTTGATGATATTCTAGTGGCCATAATATGTTGTGTGTTTGATTTGTTGCAAGGATTGGAATTTCATCCGCATCTGCTCTTAAGACTTAACCAATAGTAATGCCACAAAGTGATTGAGGATTTATGTCAATGCAGAACCTATATAGTAAAGTGGAGCCCAACCCTCCTCGCATCAAATGTTATAGGAGATTTGCTATTATTGTTGTGGTAAATAACAACAATAACAACACAATCTCTTCCCACTACTAGGTGGGGTCGGTTGCACGTATCCAAGGAACACCTGCACCAAAGGTGCAGGTCCGACGAATATAAAATTACTTTTGGTGGAATTGTGTTGTGAAAAAACATTTCCTCTTATTTATATGATGATGTTTTTTCTGCTTTCCCTAGTTGTTAATTGGAACCACATGAAGATGAATATCAAATTTTGTAGCTGTACATCTATTTTAGTTGTATTTGTAATGGTAATTGTCCTTGATAAGTTTTGCCTCTGCCAGTGGAGCATGAGGTGTTGGAGAGAGAGGTCGGTCGGTTACGATCATTATATCAATTCCAGCAGCATCCTCAGCCACAGCAGCAGCATCCTCAGCCACAGCAGAAACCATCTTCTGCACACAGAAGGGTGAACAGCAGAGATCTGGATTCTCAATTTGCTAATCTCAGTCTTAAACACAAGGAAGCAAGTTCAGGTGTGGATGCTGTTAATGGTCCACTTCGTATTTGAATTCATGGTTCAACTGGACGGTTGTGCAATGCCCTTCTAGCATGAATGCCATGCCTGTGAACAGTAAGCTTCAGTGCATGGGATTGAGCCCTTTCAGTTTGTGGCTCTCCATCAACATCAATAATACTCGTTTTGCTCTGTTTCATTATGTTTTTTTTTTTGGGCTGAATTTCCCGTGCACCTGGCGGTCGCTGCTGGAAAATTGTTTTTCATGACAAGCGACTTGCCGGAGGTGGTTAATTGTATCAGGTTTCTGTGTTCCTCGGTATGTAGTGAACTACCCTGGCCGAAAGTTTATGCAACTCAATTTCTCCAGTTTTTGGATAAATCAGCTGTAGCGGTAAAACTTTAGTGCAGGATTAGATCTTTGGGGTTTCAGTTGTGTATTTTAACTCGTAATAATTGCTTTGATGGTGAACAAGCAATTGTAATCTGGATGTGTCATTGATAAATGAGTCATTTCCTCATGATCCCTGATTCATACCGTTCTGTGATTCTTATTGTTTCGAGATAAACTACGAAACAAATAGTTTGATTCAGTTCGAGTTGGTATTTGCTGTTTTGGGTGCTTATGTGATGATTGGTATACTATTGTTCTTGTGATGTGGTTATTGTTACGCCATTGTCAATGGTATGATTGATGGATAGTATTGATTTGATTTATTTTGAAGGGGTTGAACTGAAAGGGCATTTCATTTTTTTGGCTAATTTGTTCGAGCAATTTAATGGAAAAATGCTCTGCGTCCTGCTGTAGGGAACTTGCCCGAGTCCTGCCTCACACACAACCCCTACACCCCAAGTATGGTCCTTTGTTGCTCGAGCGGAATGCGCCACAGGCTCCCTGTAACTTCTCAAATTAATGGGTGTGAATTGTGATAGTTTTGCTCCCACGCAACTAGATGACATTTTGGGTTTTCAGAAACTGAAAATCTTCTTGTGCAAATCTCATCCTAGCAGAATTCAATTCCATTTTGGGTTTTCAGAAACTGAAATCTTGTTTTTCTGCAAATCTCATCCCAGCAGAACATCACCTCACAGCAGGCAGACAATGCTGCTGATTTCAGTCCTTCGGATTATATTACCCAAGCCATGGCTGGCTATATTGGAAATTACTCCATGTATTGCCTGGATGAATAAATTTGATGGAATGCTTATTATGCTTTTCTTCTTACGAAGAAATTCAAGAATCTCACAACCCATTAATCTCTTCTAGTCTTTGTTGTACTGATCATCAGCACCAATAAGCTCAGCCACCTTGGCTTAATTCATGTCTGAAACTTGAATGTTGTCCGTCCAGATGATGTACCTCTTCGTAACATGACCAACTTTGTAACTTGCTCTACTTCTCTGGAGGGTCACCATATAGACAAGAATAGCTAGAGGGTTTACTCTTTCGTTAGACGATGGATCTCCAGACAAAAGTAGATACCTTCCCCATTTTTTCGCCCAGAAGATCGATGGCAGCCTGCTACAATGCGAAGACTGTTTCAGACAGTCACTAACATTCTCTCTCCCGGCTTACCTTTTGACTCAGAATTTGGCCATCAGCTGGAACGCTGCCATAAAAAACAAAAACAGGATACTTGTCCACAAGTCCAATGACAAATTCTTAGAGTACTGGAAGACTGAAAAGTTGAAAGTAAATAACTCCATGAAACTAAAGTATACGGATCACTGTATCCAATCAATCATGACTACATTTTAATTAACGAGCAAAAGTAGCTTCTTAGTTTTATCGTAGTTGACAAAGTGTGGGATGGTAAGAGATGCAAGCAGATCCTTGACCTACAGTTGAGAACTCCAATCAATATAGCCAATGCACCTGAGACCTCTCCATTCCACATTTCAGCCTTCCAAGGAGAAAAAGTTTAGGCCTCAGATTCCAAGGAAGATAACTTAAGCAGCTCCGGAGATGGCTGAAGGAAACTTGCGACAACAAATTACAAAAGTACAAGATTTAGTACATCAACCATGTCCAGCTAGTAAATCTACCACGAACTAAATCAGGCGAAAAACTAAGGGCATGTTTGGTTTTACATTTTCAACCCCATTTTCCATTTCTTGTTTTTGAAAATACATAAAATGTGTTTGCTTAGTCTATTTCATTTTCTGTTTTCAGAAAACAAGCCTTTACAAAACTTGAAAATTCTCAAAACAACAAAAGCTTGTTTTCCGCGTTTTCAAGGAAAAAATAAACACGGAAAATGCCCAAAAAAAATTCCTCCAATCTAGATCT
>JAOWBR010181528.1:0-10676 GCA_028571145.1 Dionaea muscipula | reverse complement strand
AACAGTCCAAAGAAAGGTCTCTAGTCCCTAATCAATACCATAGTTCCCTACTCCAGGGGTAATGGTCATGGCACACCTAAAGTGTGCCCACACGTCAACTCACAACTCACATGCCATAGCCAACACACTCAAGGGGGTCCCCGCCCTTCGTGGAACGTAAACCGGGATGGTTCCGGGAGTACGCACCACGAAGGTAACCTCCGAGTCATCCGTAGCTAGCGGGATCCCCAAGGACGTTATGTCTGGCGGTATCATTTCAACCGCGAGGCCTAGGTCAATTTAATGTAATCCACGGACTTCTCCCAAGGGTAGTGAATCTCACTTCCCTCTCCAAGAGGATACTCACAACTCCACTCTATTCTTCCCAAAATCCTTACCATGTCCACACTCTCTCATCAGCATCAAGGTCACAACAATTCATGCATAATCAACCAAAAACAATGTGAACCACAAGCATGAACTAAACATAAAAAAGTGTGGACAACAACAATAACACAGGCATAAACTATGTACAATAATCAATGTGAGGAAGAATCAAGGAAGAAATGGCTCAAATAAGAGGAAGGAGTGGAGGGAACGTGTACACTCATCACCTGGAATGCAAGCAAGCTCAATCAACGCTAAACACCAACGTCCAAGCTCACGGGAAACCGTAAACGATCACGTAGTCTCCTATAAAATCATCCATATGAAACAAATCACTTACATGCTTAAGCTAAGCTAAACATGTTAACAAGTCACTACAACCCCCAAACGAATCACCTAGGATGCCTAGGATGCAACTCGAATCGAAAAGAAACAAAAACGGAAGGAATCGAAGCACTACTGCTCACAGCCGCAGAAACCGGTCGGCTGGATTTCTCTGTTCTGGAAAGTCTGGTCGGCCGGATCCCCCAAAATAGAGAGACCCTCAGGAATCCGGTCGGCCGGATTTCTTGTTTCTGCAGAATTCTACAGAAACACCCGATTTTCCAAATGACCAAAACACAAACTACACCTCTAATCAAACCAACGACACATAACCAAGAAAACATGCATAAAAGCTCACCTAAACATGCCACTAACTCGACCAAACGCATCCCGTACAAGAATCTAGCATGGTGACAAAACTAATGTGAAACAAACAAAACCTAACTAATCCGAAAATCAACCCACATGCTACAACGATGAATCGACAACATCACAATGAACGAAATCATCTAAAAGATGGGGGTAAATCCCCCACCTACAGCCAATGTCAAAGAATCGGCAGACGAAAACAGAAATCGAACCTTAACACGCAAAGGGATCGAAATCACATAAACCGCTCGATCCGACTACCGTCAATGTCGTCTCCACTATCCGGACATCATCAAAAGACAAAGAGAAAATCAATTCCCATCCTCACAATCTCCATGGCCGACAATCTCAAGGAAAAGGAAAAGAGAAACGATCGCACACTAACCCGTCATCACAAGATGTCGTTGCAACAAAACCGCCGATGTGCACTAACCCGAGTCGCCGGCGATTTTCCTCCTCCTTCACTGCTGCAGCCACCGACACTAAGAGGGAAAAGGGAGAGTGAGATACGTGAGAAGAGGAGAAGAATACTGAAGGGGATGAGAAAATGAATTCAGGAGTTATGTAAATCAAACCCTTAATCTTCTCCTCTAATTGAATAAGGGAAAAACAATAACTTCACCCCACAACAATTAAAAGAGAGTCAAAAGGATTTTAAAGCGTCGTCACCGAGTTTAGAACCCGGGAACTCCACAATTCCATAACTTAAATCCTCAACCGCTTCCACCCGAATGGGCTAGATGAAAGTCTTGAGATTTAAAGAACCCAAATAAATTAAAAGCTGAACGAACTAACCCAATAGTCCAATTCAACCTCAAATTTAAATAAACCGGAACGAAATCGGAATGGGTTATCACATCCTTCACCCCATAAAGGGCTTTCATCCTCGAAAGTCGAACCAAACCGACTAAACCAAGAACCGTCCCAAAAGATGGTTCGTCACATCCTCCTCCCCTTAAAGGGGGTTTCAGCCCCAAAATTAAATGAAACGAAATTCAAAAGAGAAAAACATACCGGCAAACAACTCCTGGTACTTTTCGCGCATCACATCCTCGCGCTCCCACGTGGGCTCCTCAACCGCATGGTTGCGCCACAGAATCTTCACAAGCGAAATGGTCTTATTGCGAAGAGCTTTCTCCTTAAAGTCGAGCACCTCCACTGGCTGCTCTTCATACGTTATGTCGTCACGAACGTGAAGAGGAGCAAAATCAATGACATGAGCTGGATCGTGCACATACTTCCTCAGCATGGAAACATGGAAAACATTGTGCACATCCGCCAAGTTAGGATGCAAAGCCACCCGATAAGATACGTCACCAACCCGATCCAGGACATCAAACGGGCCGACAAACCGGGGACTCAACTTCCCCTTTTTACCGAACCGGATAACCCCATTATAAGAAGAAACCTTAACGAAGACCTTGTCCCCAATCTGAAACTCAAGATCCTTATGTCTTTTGTCAACATAGCTCTTCTACCAGCTCTGAGTTGCTGACACCCGGTCACGAATACGTGCAATCTTCTCACTGGTCTACTCCACAAACTCTGGACCCAAACACTAATGCTCGCCCACCTCAAACCAACAAGTAGGTGATCTACACCGCCTGCCATACAGAGTCTCATAGGGCGGCATGCCCAAACTGGTTTGGAAGCTGTTGTTGTAGGAGAACTCAATCAACGAGAACTGGTCATCCCAATTCCCCTTCCAATCAAGTGAACACGCCCTCAACAAATCCTTCGGTGTCTGAATTGTCCGCTCTGACTGGCCGTCAGTCTGCGGATGGTAAGCAGTACTGAAACTCAAAGTGGTCCCAAAGGCCTACTGAAAAGCCTTCCAAAACTTCGAAACAAACCGTGGATCCCGATCTGACACAATGAAAACTGGAGCACCGTGCAGCCTTACAATCTCTCTCATATAGAGTCGGGCCAACCGCTCTAAACTGAAAGTCATCTTGACTGGCAGAAATTGTGCAGATTTCGCGAGTCGATCCACAATCACCCAAACCGCGTCATGCCCGCTCCGGGTAGCTGGAAGCCCGGGGATAAAATTCATGGTGATGTGCTCCCACTTCCACTCAAGAATAGGAAGAGGCTGAAGCTTGCCCGCAGGCCGCTGATGCTCAACCTTCACCTACTGACAAGTCAGACACTGTGCCACAAACTCTGCGATCTCTCTCTACATGCCCCGCCACTAGAAATGCTCCCGCAAGTCGTGGTACATCTTGGTGGCACCGGGATGAATGCTCAACCACGAGCAATGTGCATCAATCAACAAGTCCCTCTTCAACTCAACAGCACTTGGGATGCAGATTTTACCATGAAACCTCAAAATCTGATCAGACCCTAATACAAACTCGGACTCTGTCTCATCACCCAAACTATTGACAATGGCCTTCAGCTCAACATCATCCCTCTGCAAAGCTGGAAGCCTGTCCCGCAAAGTCGGTCTCAACTCCAGCTGACAAACCAAAACATCCCCAACATCTCTCTGTACTGGCTGAATCTAAAGCCTCTCAAACTCCTCAATCAGCTGAGACTGAACCGTCAAGCAAGCAATACTCCCAACTGCCTTCCGACTCAAGGCTTCAGCCACCACATTAGCCTTGCCCGGATGGTACTGAATGGTCAGGTCATAGTCCTTAGCCAGCTCAAGCCACCTCCTCTGTCTTAAATTCAAATCCTTCTGCGTGAAGATATACTTTAAGCTTTTATGATCGGTGAATATCTCACAAGTCTCGCCATAAAGGTAATGTCTCCACAGCTTCAGGGCGAACACGATGGCGGCAAGCTCTAGATCGTGCGTCGGGTAATTCCTCTCATGTACCTTTAACTGTCTAGAAGCATATGCAATCACTCTGTCGTGCTGCATCAGAACACATCCCAACCCCTGCAGCGAAGCATTGCTGTAGATCATAAATCCACCACCCTCAGTCGGTAGTGACAACACAGATGCAGTGGTCAATCTCCTCTTTAGCTCCTTGAAACTCTACTCGCACTTGTCAGTCCACATAAACTTGACATCCTTTCTAGTGAGAGCGGTCAATGGAAGGGTTATGGTGGGGAAGCCCTCCACGAACCGTCTATAATATCCATCCATGCCAAGAAAACTGCGGACCTCTTTGATGTTTGTGGGTCGAACCCACTGTTGAACTGCCTCAATCTTCTTGTGATCAACTGACACCCCATCCTTGCTGATCACATGTCCCAAAAAAACCACGCTGTCCAACCAGAATACACACTTCTTGAACTTGGCGAACAGCTGCTGCTCTCTCAACGTCTGCAGAGCAATCCTCAGATGGTCCATGTGCTGCTCCCTACTCCTTGAGTAGATGAGAATGTCGTCGATGAACACCACCACGAATCTGTCCAAAAAGGGTCTGAACACCCTATGCATCATATCCATGAATACAGCCGGGGCATTCGTGAGACCAAATGGCATAACGAGGAACTCGTAGTGACCATACCGAGTCCTGAAGGCTGTCTTCGCTATGTCCCCTTCTCTCACCTTCAGATGATGATACCCCAACCTCAGATCAATTTTGGAGAAAACCTGAGCTCCCTGCAGCTGGTCGAACAGATCATCAATCCTCGGCAGTGGATATCTGTTCTTCATAGTGACCTTGTTGATCTCCCTGTAGTCAATGCACAGGCGCATTGACCCATCCTTCTTCACAAACAGAACTGGTGCCCCCCAATCCCCATGGAGACACACTGGGCCGGATGAAACCCTTCTCAAACAGCTCTTGCAGCTGAGTGTGCAACTCCTTCAACTCAGCTGGCGCCATCCTGTAGGGTGCCTTTGAAATAGGCCTGGTATCAGGCGCTAAATCAATGACAAATTCAACCTCCCTATCAGGTGGATCACCGGGAAGATCTTCAGGAAACACGTCAAGGAACTCACACACAACTGAGATGTCCTCTAGCTTCTGCTCGGATCGGTCAGACTCGACCACATAAGCTAGGAAGCTGTCACATCCCTTCCTCAGCATCTTCTGGGCCTGAAGACAAGACACCAAACAAGCAGAAGACGCCCTCTTCTCGCCCTCGAAAACCAACTCAGACCCGTCGGGCAAAGCAAAAATGACCCTCTTGCCACGGCAATCTAACTTAGCATCATGCCGTGCCAACCAGTCCGTCCCCAAGATCACATCAAAACCAATGACATCTAATGCAACTAGGTCAACAGAAAAGACTCTATCACAAATCAACACGTCACAGCCCAGATACACGTGATGCAACTCAATCAATAACCCAACAGGAGTGCTAACTAACATGCCTACATGCAGCTTGCTCAATGGTACAGGAAGAGAACTCAAGAATGTGGGTGATGCAAAGGAGTGAGTGGCACCCGAATCAAAAGGAATGTGCACAGGAACTGAACAAACAGGAAGAGTACCTTGCACGACTGATGGAGATGTCTCTGCCTCCACCGGTGTGAGAGTGAAGACTCTCTCAGGGATCAATGGACGCTCTGCGCCTGATGCAGCTCCCTTTCCCTTCTGGCTTACAAATGGCTGTCCTGACTGCACTGGCCTCTAGACTGACCCCACCTCTGAAGCTACTGGTTGTTGTTGGCCCTTCCCCGAACCCTGCTGGTACGAGGAAGACTATCTCTGGAAACCCTATGATCCAGACTTGCTCTGCTGCTTCCCACCACTCGTGCACATGAGGGAAATGTGGCCCTGCCCTCCATAGGTATGACATGTCAGTAGTTTCCCATCACAGGTGTACCCTCGGGAATGGTGCTTTTTGCACCTCTTGCAGAACCAACGCTGAAACTGAGAAGAGCCTCCGGAAGTGCCAGACTGTGAACTGCCAGACTGGTGGAACTTCTTCTTCTTGTGACCGTGACTGCTGTTGCCCCCAGACTGGGGCTGGCTCTGTGCTAGCTCATCTCTAGATCTCTTCGGAGTTTATCCCCTGGAAGTTACCATAGCATCCTCCAGGCGAGCTGCCTACTCAACCATCTCATCCAGTGTGGTGCACTTGTAAGCACGAACGTGAACAACAAGCTCCGGGTCCATGCCCCTCTCGAAATGAAACATCTGCTCCTCATCAGTCTCTAGCAACTCCAGTGCAAAACGTGCAAGCTCTGAGAACTTGGCTTCATACTCGGGGATCCTCATCGTCCCCTGCTTCAATGTTAGCAACTCAATCTTCTTCTGAGCCCTGATGTGCCCAATGTAAAACTTCCTCATGAACTCCATCACAAAGTCCTCCCAGGTAGGCTCCTCACCACGAGCCTCGTATCGACGCTGAACTCCACGCTACCAGAACTTAGCAGGATCCTTCAACTAGTATGTCACATGAGAAACTCTAAACTCCGGTGCACAGGCGATCCTCTGCAGGATGTCCTCTATCCTCATCAGCCAATTGTTGGCTGCGATGGCATCTGGTACTCCCGCGAATTGGGGTGGTTTAGTCCCCAAGAATCGATCAAACGACCTCCCCTGAGCCTTGTCAGGTGGAAGTATAGCTGGAACAACCCTCTGCACTGGTGGTGGCTGTGGTGGTGGCACAAATGTAGCCTCAGGCACTGCTCCCGCTGCTGCAGGTTGTCCCTGCATCTGACAGAACTGCTGGAACTGCTGAAAACGCTCCCACTCCCCAGCTGGGAGACTCTAGAACTCCTGGAAACGAGCATAGACACCCAGCACCAACCGGACGTTCATCGTCCCATCATGCTGATCATCCACAGGGTTTGGGATACCCCTATTTCGAACATCACAGATGACAGGACCGGTCGCCCCTGGTGGTAGCCCGGTCCTCCTCGCCAGCGAGTTGGACGAGGCAGCCTGATGATCAAAACCGCTCCTCAAAGGCATGGTTCTGTCCAAGCACAAACAAGAGTTCCAATCAATCGAGTGCTAAAAAGAAAAAACCCAAACACGCACCAGGTGTGCTCATGACTCACTAACACTATCATGAACTACAGGAATCAAAAGCACATCAGAAAAACTAGAACGCGTACCTCTAGTGGATGTCGAGAGACATGCCTCTTTCTAACAAACCCAAATTAAATGCATGAACTCAAACCATAAAGTGTGCATCACACAAGTCAACCTAAGTCAAACAAAACCTAACCTGTCTCTGATACCACAAATGTCACACCCCACCCCGGGTGGACCAGCGTACGCCCCGCGGACCCAACCGCGGATCGCATAAGCCTAAACCCTCAAACAAACCAATGGTCCATCAACCGTCAATCATGAAAAGAAATCTAAAACTGGGTCTCCAGAATGGACCAATGGACAAACAGAGTGCAATGGGTGAAATCAATCATCAAAGATTCTAGAGAACCATCTCAAATGCGGAAGTCTAATCAAATCATACAGTCATGCCAAAACAAGACTAAGTCCTCAAAGAATGAAATCATGATAAAATCTCAAAGGCAACAGCAACAATGCTACTACAACAATGGAAAATGAAATCCTAAGAGGCGCGTCGTCTCCCCGCCGCATCCTCCTAACCAGTCAGCTACCTGAAATAACATTTACCGGGGGTGTACACGGGGTTAGAATAGAAAATCAACTCATGCTAGAAATATAAGATAAGCTCAGGAAATTCCACGAGGTGTGAAGGATGGTCCAAGTCAAACGTAAATAACAACTCGACCACCTTAGTCTGGAGCCCGGAGGTGATCGAGATAAAACAGGAGGGGACCAACCCGCCACAGTTACAAGAGACTACTCGTGGAACAAGAGAACAAGAGCAGGTGATGGTACGAGTATAATCAAATACGAATCATATGAAATGAAACAACAATCGTCACTTCACAAGCATGAGCATATCAACAGCATACGAAAGTAGAAACAATCATCACGAGACTAGAGTAATGATCAAGCAACAAATCAAACACTACCAAAGAGTCCAAGAAAGTCTCTAGTCTCTAATCAATATCATAGTTCCCTACTCCAGGGGTAATGGTCATGGTACACCCTAGGTGTAACCCACTTACAAACTCACATGCCATACCAATACACATACAAGGGGTCCCCGTCGTCCGTGGAACGTAAGCTGGTATGGCTCCGAGAATACGCACCACGAAGGTAACCATCCAGGTCGATCTCATGACCTAAAGACGTTGTGTCTGGCGGTGTTTTTCAACCGCAAGGCCGAGGTCAATTTAATGTAATTCTCGGGCTTCAACAACTCTCAATGGAAGTGTCAATCTCATTTCCTTCTCAAGAATACAACTCTCTACCTCTACCTCTTCCGTTCTCACATCCTCACGAGGTCCACACTCAACTCATACAAAATCCACAAGGATTCATGCAACACAATAATAATCACAACACAAAACTCAGCATGAATCAATTAAATTGGAAGTGTGGATAAACAATAATAACACAAAGCATGACTGTGTACTAAGCAGTGAGGAATACAAGAGAGAAATATGGCTCAAGAAAGAAAGAGGAAGAATGGAGGGAACGTGTACACCCCTTACATGGATACTAGCACGTCCAAGCAACGCTAAATCCAAATCCTCAAGCTCACGAGATACCGTAGACGATCACGTCGTCTCCTAAAAATCAATCCACATGAAACAAATCACTAACATGTTTAAGCTAAGCTAAACATCCTAACAAATCACTAAAACCCCCCAACGAATCGCCTAGAATGCATAGGATGCGACTCGGATCGAAAAGAAACGAAAACGGGTGGAATCGGAGCATTCCTACTCCCAGACAGCATAACCAGTCGACTGGTTTTCTCTGTACTGGAGAATCCGGTCGGCCGAAAATTCCAAAACAGAGAGCACCGTCAGAAGCCGGTCTGCCGGACAAGGAATCCTGTCAACCGGATTTCCTGAATTCTGCACAATTCTGCAGAATTGCGATTTTTCAATCGACCAAAACAAAAACCATAATTCCAACCAAACCAACGACACACAACCCAGAAAACATGCATAAAAAGGGACCTAAACACGCCCCTAACATACGCCAACACAAACCGCATAAAAAACGGGCGAAATGACAAAACTGAACTATCCCGAAAACCACAAAACCAATCCAAACGACTACACAACCAATCCACATGCTAGGCCACTAATCCTACAGCATCAATGAAATCATAAACATCTACCGATGGGGGTTAATCCCCCACCTACAGCCAACAGTGCGAAAAGGGAAAAACGGAACAAAAATCAAGGGGAAATTGAACCTTAATCGTAAAGAGGGCAAATCACGATGACGTCCCCAATCCACCGCGCTCCACGCCATCACTAGCATCCCACTAACACCATGAACCAAAGACGAGAATCAAAATCACCATCCAAATCTTCCATGATCGAATATAAAAAAAAAACAAAGAAAAGGAATGGAACCAAACCACTCACCGAAGGCTATAAGAGGATGACGCAACGAAGTCTCCACCGATGGATAACCCAAGACGACGATCGTGCCTCTCCTCCTCCTCTGCTGCCGCTGGCCAAATCAAGGGAAAGGGAGAGGAAAAAAGTGAGGGTGAAGCAGAAGAAGAAAAGAAACGTGGAAGAGAAGGGGAAAGGGTTTTAGGAGTTACAAGATTTTTAATTCCCTAATTCAATCCCTTAACCAATTAGAGGACGAAACGGTAATTTCAACCCTTAAATAATTAAAAGAAGAACAAAGGATTAAAATCGTAGTCGCCGGGTTTAGAACCCGCGACCTCTCAACTTAAATCCCTTCCCTTAACCGCTTCCACCCAAATGGGCTAAGTGAAAGTCTTGAGATATAATGAACCCGAATTAATTAAAAGCCGATCAAGTTATAAAGAATAACCCAATTAACTTAAAATCAATTTAAACCGGAACAAAACCGGAACGGGTTATCACATCCTTCCCCCCTTAAAGGACTTTCGTCCTCGAAAGTCAAACCGAAACCAAACCAAATCCAAGAACCGTCCCAAAAGTTGGTTTGTCACATCCTCCTCCCCTTAAAGGGGATTTCGGCCCCGATATCAAACGACATGAAAACTCCAAAAGAGAAAAGATACCGGTAAACAAATACGGGTACTTCTCGCGCATCTCATCTTCGCGCTCCCACGTGGCCTCCTCAACCGCATGGTTGTGGCATAAAATCTTCACAAGCTGGACAGTCTTGTTGCGAAGAACCTTCTCCTTCAAGTCAAGCACCTCCACTGGCTGCTTTTCATACGTCATGTCTTCACGAACGTGAAGAGGAGCAAAGTCAATTACATGAGCTGGATCGTGGACATACTTTTTCAGCATGAAAACATGGAACACATTGTGAACATCCGCCAAGCTAGGAGGCAAAGCCACCCGATATGAAACATCTCCAACCCGGTCCAAGACATCAAACGGGCCAACAAACCGGGGGCTCAGCTTCCCCTTCTTACCAAACCTGATGACCCCCTTCCAAGGAAAAACCTTCACGAAGGCCTTGTCCCCAATCTGAAACTCAAGATCTTTGTGTCTGTTATCAGCATAACTCTTCTGCCTGCTCTGAGCTACTAACAACCGGTGTGGACATCCCATTTTTGACCTGCTCATTTCCGTGTCTAAGGAGAGGGCAGCCCCAAAAACTCATGATTTTAAAGCGTGCACTTGGCTACGGAGGCCTAGCCAAGGGTACGGTAGTACTATATTTTCAAAAATACGCATGCATAACATCCAT
>JAOWBR010181517.1:0-10677 GCA_028571145.1 Dionaea muscipula | reverse complement strand
GCTTTTAAGAAAAACAAGGCCACCTTCGGGTGTCACAACGTCTTCACGTTCTTCCGTGCGCTACGGAAGGACTAGGACGGTCCCTCTTGACGTTGCATGTTCGCGGAGCCATACCGGTATGCTCATTTAGTTAGGTGTTGGGATCTCTGTTCTTTGTGAATATTTCTATGGCAAGTTTTCATCCATTATCACCATGTCTAGCTTATGGAAAGTTAATCTTTCCGTTGGATTTATTGTATTTATCCATTATACTCTTATATCCTTAAGTCATGACTATGCATGTTTTGGTTTTGTCATTTACTATTCGTTAGTATTTCATCTCATCAGCTAGCGATAGCTTACGGATATTACCCCTGCTTGTTTTGGCAGGTTTTGACCGGTGATATATAGCTGGATGAGGCGGGGAGCGGTGTGACCTCAATAGGACTTTTATTTCTTTCGCTGTATGATTTTGGGACACTCTGATTTATTTTAATCATGAGGTCATTTTTGGATGTTGGCTTTCCCGATGTGGGATTTGTAGTAGTTATACATTTATATGATGCTTCCGCATGATGTTTGATGCCCATGATGGGATCTTTTGTATCAGTTTCCGCATTTATAGTTTTGTTATCTTCGCACTCATGCATGACGTATTGATTGTCTTTCTCTCGGGATTTGGTTTGACTTAGCATTTGGTTTCACTTTCTTGGCTTCAATGACCCATGGCTCACCCCACGGGTTATCGCCGGTAGCACCTGGGTTCGGGTGTTACAGGGGGTGACAATCATCTTCTTCACATCTCCAACATCATCTTCTTCACATCTCCAACACCCCAGCCGCTATAACTCTACGCCGCCTACCACCATCACCGTCCACCATTGTCGTCGTCCCCTAAGCCAGCCGTGTCACCGTCGTCAGATTTGGTGTCACCGTTGCCGTTGTTGGTGGTCTGTCGCTGGTCTGCCTTAGCCGTCAACCTTCGCTACGGTTTCGATTGCTGCAATGGCGGCAGCGACAATGAAGGCAGCGACAACAGCGATATTGGCGTCGACGATAGCGGCAGCAGCGGCGACAAGGATAGTGTGTAATAATGAATAAATTTGTATTCCCGTGAGCGGGAATAGTATCATGCAATTCTGAAAAATTGCTTAAGTGTTGTTCAAGTTTGCAAAGAATTTTTCTCTCGTTTCCACAAAGTGAGAATACCTCATCTTAAAATTCCTTGTGTGTGTGTTGTTGCGATTGTTGTTTTGTGCTCGATTCATTGTGATTAGTGAGTGTGAGAGATCAATTCCGTTTTTATATTTCTCATCAAGTGGTATCAGAGCTCAGTTTGAGGTGCTCTGTTCTTCTAGCTACGGTGTTCGAGTTCTTCGAGATTGTCAGATCCAAGTGATTCTGAGGTTCTCTCAAGTTCGATCTTCTCAAATCTTGTTTGATTTGAAGTTGTTGCAGAGGAATTCACTAATTCACGATGGAGGCCAATCACAATAGGATGATCACACTCAACGGAGGGAACTTCCATGTCTGGAAGGGGAAGATGGAGGATCTCCTCTATGTCAAGCAACTTCATCTACCGGTGTTTGGAGAGAAGCCTGCTGATAAATCCGCTGAGGATTGGACGATGTTGCATCGACAAGTATGCGGATACATTCGTCAATGGGTGGATGACAACGTTCTCAATCACATTTGTGATATCACGGATGCGAAGACGTTGTGGACGAAACTTAAGGAATTGTATGCTCAGAAAATAGGAAACAATAAGATGTTCCTGATCCGGAAATTGATGTCGCTGAGGTATAATGATTGCAGTCCTATCACGGATCACTTGAATTTGTTCCAAGGGATCGTGAATCAGTTGTCCGGAATGGGCATAAACTTTGGTGATGAAGTTCAAGGACTGTGTTTGCTTAGAACTCTCCCAGATTCTTGGGAAACCTTCAGGATGACAGTCATAAATTCTACTCCTAATGGTGTCATCACCATGGACATTGCCAAATCTGTAGTTCTCAATGAGGAGCTTCGGAGGCAAGCTACTGGATCTAGATCTGGAAGGCCAGAGTTGATGGTGATGGATTCCACGAGGAGGAGCATCGCTGAGGAAAAGGCGAAGAGAGACACGTCGAAGAGTAAGAGTCGGGATGGGAGGAGCTCCAAGGTGACAGTTGAATGTTTCATTTGCCACAAGAAGGGCCACTACAAGCGAGATTGTTATAAGTGGCGCGCTCAGAAACAGAGTGGTGGCAATCGCGATGGTCAGACTATGACGGCGACAACAGGAGCGAAGAACTCCAAGGATAAGTCCTTAGGGAAAGCGGCTAGTTCCAGTACTGCTTAGGATGGTGAGTTTATTCCTTTGTTAGTGGAGGACTCAATGTGCCTTACTGGATTGGAGACGAAATGGGTGGTGGATAGTGGCGCCACCATTCATGCTACTCCAAGGCGAGAGTTGTTTTCTTCCTACACGCCAGGAGACTACGGTGTTGTAAGGATGGGGAATGCTGGCGTGGCGGCAGCCATAGACATAGGCAGTGTTTGCCTAGAGAATGAGCAAGGTGGGAAATTGGTTTTAACAAATGTGAAACATATTCCCGAGATGAGGTTAAATTTGTTGTCAGTTGGGAGGTTAGATGATGATGGCTTTGTGAGTACCTTCAAAGATGGAGGATAGAAGCTCAGTAAGGGGTCCTTGGTCGTGGCGAGGGGTAGGAAGGAGTCAGCCCTGTATGTTCTACTGACTAAGCTGGTGGCAACAGGGCATGTCAATGCCATGGAAGATGAAGAAGCTACTAGCTTGTGGCACAATCGCCTTGCTCACATGAGTGAGAAGGGCATGGCGGTGCTTGTCAAGCAAGAATTGTTATCAGGACTGAAGTCAGTCAATCTGAAGAGATGTGAGCATTGTCTTCAGGGAAAGTAGAGCAGGGTGGCGTTCAAGAGCCCTCGACTCCATGACGACAGGCTCAGATTTTTGACCTTGTTTACATTGATGTGTGTGGTCCAATGCTTGTGAAGTCACTGGGTGGCGCTAGTTACTTTGTAACCTTCATTGATGATCACTAGAGGAAGACTTGGGTGTATTTTTTGAAGACAAAGTACCAGGTTGCTGGAGTGTTCCAAGAATTCCATGCCTTAGTGGAAAGATAAACCGGGGAAAAGCTGATAAGATCTGACAATGGCGGTGAGTTCATTGGTGAGTTTAATAGCTACTACCGGAAGAATGAAATTCATCATCAAAGGACACCCCCCAAGACGCCACAACTGAATGACATAGCTGAGAGGATGAACAAGATCTTGATGGAGAGGGTGAGATGCTTGCTGTCACAGAGTGGACTTCCGAAGACCTTCTGGGGCGAGGCTTTAGGAACTACAGTCCATGTTCTTAATGTTTCTCCATGTATTCCTCTTCAGCTAGATGTTCCTGAAAAAGTTTTGTCTGGTAAGCCTGTTTCTTATGATAGTATGTATAGCTTTGGTTGTACTGTTCTTGTTCTTGTCCCTAAGGACGAGAGGTTCAAGCTTGATGTAAAGTCAAAGAAATGTATATTTCTTAGTTATGGCTTGCGTGACGATTTTGGTTACAGGTTTTATGATCCTGAGGCGAAGAAGCTGATCAGAAGCCAGGATGTAATCTTTGATGAGCACAGTACGGGGGAGCCAAAGCAGATGTTAGAGGAAGACAAAGTACCTCATTGCGAGGCTAAGATGTCGCCTCAAGAAGTTGCAGAGATGATGCCACAGGTGGTAACGCCACAGGCGATGGCGCCACAGGCTGAGGAGACCAGTTCAGGTCACTCTACAGAGCAAACAGCTGAGGTGATGCCACAGCAGGCTGAGATTCCAAGAAGGTCAGGGAGGATCAGGAGAATACCTGTCCGGTACCCAGAGCCTGAAATCAGTTTGTTGATGGATGATGGGGAGTCTGAAACTTATTATGAAGCAGTGGAAGGTGCCAAGAAGGATAAGTGACTTGACGCCATAGAGGAAGAAATGAAGTCCTTAAAGGACAATGACACTTTTGAGTTGGTAGAGTTGCCAAAGGGACAAAAGCCACTCAAGAACAAATGGGTGTACAGAATTAAGACGGCAGAGCTTGATGGGAAGCCATGTTGTTAAGATGTCCACTATAAGGATAGTCTTGGGTTTTGCAGCCAGTCTGAATCTCGAAATCGAGTAGATGGATGTGAAGACGGCTTTCCTCAATGGTGAATCTCGAAATCTTGAGGAGGAAATCTACATGGAACAAACTGAAGGTTTTGTAGAGAAGGGGAAGGAACACCTTATATGCAAGATGAAGAAAAGCCTATATGGACTTAAGAAAGAGCCACGACAATGGTATAAGAAGTTTGAGACGGCAATGCAGGAGCAAGGCTACGCCAAGATAACATCTGATCACTGTGTGTTTGTGAAAAGGTTCTCTTCAAAGGATTTTTTCATTCTTCTCTTATATGTTGATGATATGCTCATTGTGGGCAAGAATCCCGAAAGGATTCAAGAGCTGAAGGCAGGGCTCAGTTCAATGTACGAGATGAAGGACATGGGAGAGGCCAGAAAGATCCTTGGGTTGGAGATCATCAGATGGAATGGAAAGTTATATTTGATACAGCAGAGATACACTGAGAAGATACTAAAGAGGTTTGGCTTAGATGAAGCTAAAGTAATGTCAACGCCATTGGCACCTCACTTTAAGCTTCGCCATATTCAGTCTCCAAAGACTGCCGATGAATCTAGGACGATGGAAATTGTCCCCTATGCTTCAACAGTAGGGAGATTAATGTATGCAATGATTGCCACGAGGCCTGACATAGCTCATGCAGTTGGAGTAGTGAGCAGGTTCATATCCAATCCGGGTAAAGAGCGTTGGGAGGCGGTGAAGTGGATCTTCAGATAATTGAAAGGTACATCAAACATAGCTTTATGCTATGGTGACGAGTCTCTAGTGTTGATAGCCTTTACTGATGCGGATATGACGGGGGATCTGGACTCAAGGAAGTCTACTTGAGGTTACCTGATGACTTTTGCAAGGGGAGCTGTGGCGTGGCGGTCCAAGTTACAGAAGTGTGTGGCTTTGTCAACCACAGAGGCTGAGTTACCGCAACAGAAGCTTTGAAGGAACTTCTGTGGATGAAGAGTTTCTTTTCTGTTTTGGGAATCGAACTAGAGAAATTTGTGCTGCAATGTGACAGGTAGAGTGTTACTCACTTGGCCAAGAATTCCTCGTTCTATTGTCGATCAAAGCACATTGATGTGCGGTGTCATTGGATTCGAGATGCATTGGCAGAGAATCATCTTGAACTGGAGAAAGTTCATACCGATGACAACGGTGCTGACATGATGACTAAAGTTTTATCTTCGAAAAAGTTTAAGAAGTGTTGTGGGATAGCAAGGCTCGTGGATGCTACTCAGCATATGTGAGAAGGGGGAGATTTTGTTGAGATTTCTAAGCATATGTTGATGCTCAAGGCAGTGGCGTGGACATGGTGGCGGCAGGTTCTATTGAAGCCGTGAAATCATGGAGCTAGCATGATGGATATGATTATCCATGATGATTCTCTGACGCCTCGGGAACTCATAATGTTTGTCATGATGTATTTGGTATGTATACTAAGTTTCAAGTCTCGACATGATCTGGTTTGGGAGTTAACAACTCTTAGCGCCATGGCGATGAGAAACTATGGCGGAGGTTCCCAGGGCAGAAAACGTATGGTGACAAGTTATTCTAACTTGTGTTTCTGATGTTGTATGGACAAATCCTGTTGCATGGATGTTATTCATGATGTCCTAATGTATAAGGGCAGACTTTAGCATTGATATCAATGTTGGATGAGTATGGCGTCAGGCATGTCAGCGCCATAGTAGGTAACTTCTCAAGATGGTTTCGCCATAGATGTTGGCGCCCCGGGCAGTTGAGCTTAGGGAATTGTGCCATTCAGTTAGACCTATTGTTGTAGATTTGTTAGCTGACCTTGGGAAGTGTGTCTAGACTGTTACAACTAGAGTGACACATGTCTTGTCCTCATTGGTTGTAATAGTATATAAATTTGTATTCCCGAATGCGGGAATAGTTGCATGCACTTTGTGAAAAATTTCAATCAAGTTTCAGAGAGTTTGCTCTGGTTTTTCCACCAAGTGTGAATTCTCTCTTCACCATTTTCTCTTGAGTGTTTACTGATTTTGTGCTCGATTCATTGTGATTAGTGAGTGGAGAGATTGATTACGTCTTTGGATTTCTCATCACGCGTCACGATCGAGGTGGTCAAGTTATGGTTTCCACCAGGTTTGAGCCGAAAGATCCTTACTGTCATCGATTCCGGTTTGGGTTCCGCCGCAGGTAGTCGGGGTTCAGGTAAGATCGTATCAGTTGGTATCAGAGCCAATTCAATATCAAACCTTTATTTCTCTATCTTTCGTATTTGATTGTTTTGTTATTTCTTTGTTCTTGATTTCTTCGTGTCTCTATCTTTCTTTTTTTGCCGTCATTTAGTGTCATAAAAATCAGATATTGAATCTAGGTTTGCCCTTGATTCAACGTCAAAAAAAAAATCTCATCTTTCTTTCCGTTGTGTCGTCGTTTTTGTCGTCATCAAAAAAAAAATTAGGGTTCTTGAATCTCTCTTGAATTCCTACAAAAAAAATTCCAGATCTAGTTTTCGTCTAGTCGTCCAACGTCGAGTTAAAAAAAATTCAAAAAAAAGGAGACGGTCTGCTAACCCTCGTCAAAAATTGAGATTTTGGGATTTGGTTTGAGTGGCACTTTTAGATTTGTTTTGTTGTTTGCTTTAGGAATTCTTGTGCTCAAAGGGTTGGTTTTGGTGTGCGAAATCGTGAATTGTGGAGTGTTAAAATAACGATGAATACACATAAAAGGGGGGGGTGAATTGGGTGTATGGAAAAATCTCTTTTTGAAAACCTTTATCACATAAACAACATTTTCAGTCAATTTTCCGTTGGTCGAAGTCAGTTCCTTTGAACTGTGAATGGGGTCAGCAGAGATGATTTTGAACAATGTCACCTTTTAATGTAAGATAACATGCAATCAACAATGAAACATAAATTATAATGATCCTCAACATTCTTTATTGTATGTAAGTATCATGTACATGACTACAACTCTACAGACAAGGTGAGTTCAATGACTCTAACTCACCCACTCAAGCCTCACTCAAGGATTCACTCAATCACCTCACGCTAGGTGTTCTCTCAACACTTTCCTCAAAGTGTTCAACACAACACCTCACTCAAGGTGTTTACTCAACACTTCACTCAAAGTGTTCAACATAACACCTCATTCAAGGTGTTCACACAACACTTCACTCAAAGTGTTCAACACAACACCTGACTCAAGGTGTTCACGCAACACTTCACTCAAAGTGTCCAACATAACTCCTCTCTCAAGGAGTTCACACAACACTTCACTTAAAAGTGTTCAACACAACTCCTCACTCAAAGAGTTCAACTCTACAACCTGTAGGTTGTACACTCAATAATTCTTACTCAAGGAGGTCCACTCTACACACCTCACTAGAAGTGGCATGACTCGGCTCTCTCAACTTTGGATGTGATCCAAACTCAACAACTTCAACTTAGAATTTGTTCATCTCGGTCATCAGCTATGACACGGCTCACCAAGCTTCTCCTCCGAAGCTTAAATAACTTGACAACTCACTAGAAGTGTCTTCTTTGGTGGTGCAAGATAGGTGCGGATTTAATGCTCTTAAATACATGAATATCACATGAAAACACATGCCAAAAGGATGCAAGACAGTAACATTAATAATCAAACCTGAGTTAGATGGACAGTGAATGGTGTTCAGGTTTGTTAACAAAGGAGTCAGTTCCTTCTAGCTCCTATGGCTCCAGATTTTCTCTTCTTGCACGCACACTGATTCTAGGATGTGAAAATAGCTTATAATGCTGTAGTCCATGTGAATTTCGGGCAATAAAATTTATTGAGGGAAAAAGAGTTTATCCTACTTTGACTATCATTTTTGGCAAAGTCACATGCACAAGTAAAGGCTCCTTTGGTCACTATCACTTTATCAAAGTAGAAATGAGTTTTCCTCACTTTCTCTCTTTTATGTTTTCAAGGCAACTTTAAAGCCAAAATGGAAAACATATGGAAAAGGCTTGAAGAGACATCTTTTAGGCTATGGGCGGCTGAACCAGGAGCTAGGTAAATCAAGCTGATGGAGGTCAAACACCAAATGAAGTCTGGTTAAAAATATTGGCCCATTTCCTGCTCAACTGGAAACTCATCTAGCCCAGTTGTCCTTCACAATGGAGTCAGTTCCTAAATCTTAAAGCTGTGACTGGTTCGAATTGAAATTAATGTGTTGTGTGTGTGTAAATCCATCCAACCAGATTATGATAACATAGTTTTATCCTTGCAAACCTTGTCAATGGTATTCAAGTGACATCTCATAGTCTTCTTAATTTTCCCTTTGATTGTATTCTCCATTTTGCTCCTTTGCATATGATAACTTGTTATATAAGACACACTTTACAAATTCATGAATTCATTGTACATTCATTTGTTTATTATTCATCAAAACATACTACGTGGGTCAATAAATTCCCCCATTTTTATGATAACAAACAAATGATGCATGTGCATGATAGACAACAATGTGCATTATCAAAACAATTTTCAACATACAAACATGTCATGTGAAACAACTCTTATTCCCCCTTAAATGCACTTCCCCCTGCAGTGGGTGTTCAGGTTTGTTAACAAAGGGGTCAGTTCCTCTAGCTCCTATGGCTCCAGATTTTCTCTTCTTGCACGTACACTAATTCCAAGATGTGAAATCAGCTTATAATGTTATAGTCCATGTGAATTTCGGGCAATAAAATTCTTGGAGGAAAAAAGTGTTTATCCCAGTTTGACTATCATTTTTAGCAAAGTCACATGCACAAGTAAAGGCTCCTTTGGTCACTATCACTTTATCAAAGTAGAAATGGGTTTCCCTCGCTTTCTCTCTTTTATGCTTTCAAGGTAACTTTAAAGCCAAAATGGAAAACATAGGAAAAAGGCTTGAAGAGACATCTTTTAGGCTATGGGTGACTGAACCAGGAGCTAGTTAAATCAAGCTGATGGAGATCAAGCATCAAATGAAGTCTGGTTAAAAATATTAACCTATTTCCTGCTCAAGTGGAAACTCATCTCGCCCAGCTGTCCTTCACAATGGAGTCAGTTCCGAAAGCTTAAAGTTGTGACTGGTTCAAATTGAAATTAATGTGTCGTGTGTGTGTAAATCCATCCAACCAGATTATGATAACATAGTTTTAGCCTTGCAAACCTTGCCAATGGTATTCAAGTGACATCTCATAGTCTTCATAATTTTTCCTTTGATTGCGTTCTCCATTTTTCTCCTTTGCATGTGATAACCTGTTGATACACCTGAAAAAATCTCGGGGGCGGTCCGCACCTAGGACCTTCAAGAGGCAATCATCAAAGTCCTGGACCAATCGGGATGGAGCTGGCTCCGGCCGATGGAGAGAATCCGGTCGGCTCGGGGGAGGAGTGAAAGGTGATCCGGAGGTAATTCCGATCCGCTCCAGAGACAACCTGAGAGGGCAAGAGCAAACAGGTCAGAGGGTACCCCGGGGTGTGACCCCGGGGGAGACCACTCTGATGCCTAAGTCAGCACGTGCCTAAAATGACCGGTAGCTCCTACGTGGGAGGAGAACCGAAAAATATAGGGGAGAGAGAGAGAGAGAACAGTCAGGCAGTTGGGCAAGGAGAATCGGGATGGACAAAAGAGTGAGTGTCGCCGCGAAATGACCGAACAGAAAAGGGATGGTCGTCAAACAAAGAAGGCAAAGCTGCCCGACAATTGACCGGTCAGGAGTCATCGGTCGACCGATGGTGCCAGGTAGGCAGTCCCACGTAGAGGTGTCAAACGTGTCGTGTCGTGTCATGCCGTGCCGTTCAACTTGCGTGTCGTGTCGTGCCGTGTCATGTATTTTTGACCGAGAAAATTGGGCACGAATTTTCTTTTAATTGAGCGGGAAAAGCTTTTTCTATAATGTAACCAGATCTCGAGAAGGTCTTTACTGTTGACTTATGACAGAAAAAGTGTTCAGCCTTTACCCAAAGCTTTTTCCTCCTAACCCAAGCTATTGTCCTTGTAGCCTTTTTCCCATTACCTCATGGAGCTATAAAGAAAATTCTTGACCTCAAAAAGTAAAAAGCATTTTTGCCATCAGAAGATGTAAATGAAAGGGATTAGAGAGTTTTAGCTAGACATGAGATACTTGCCCAAAATGGTGATAAAAAAAGGATTGTTTTATTTTCCCTCTAAGATTGAAAATGCCTGTTTCACACAAGTACTCCATTATTATAAACTAAGCTTATGCAATCTGAAACACTTGTGTGAGCGGAAGGAAAACCAGAAGCCATAGGAGCAAGTAAGAACCGACCCCTTTGTTCTCAAACCGGTGCACTATACACGATCTAACTTTTCTCAAGTTTGATTATTATTGTTCTTGTCTTGTATCCTTGTTTGGTATGTGCTTTCATTTGATATCTGAACATTGAAGAAGCCGCATACCTGCACCACCTTGCATCAATCTTATCTACCCTTTGAGCAACTTTTAAGAAATTGTTGAGTTGTTGGCCATGTGTGTCAACGTGAGCTGCTCCTAGGTGGAGTGAACTGATGAGGTGAGCAACAAGCCTCTAAAAAGAAGTTG
>JAOWBR010181495.1:0-10678 GCA_028571145.1 Dionaea muscipula | reverse complement strand
CAAAGAAGGAGGTCAACGGTCTTCTCAGACCGTACCATTTCCCTCCCCGGTTGCCTGCCCGGAATTGCCTGCCCGATTGCCTGCCCGGGTGCTTGCCCGGATGCTTGCCCGGCCAGGGTCAAGAAGGTAATTTTGTCACCCTTTAACCCCTATAAATTGGGGCTCACCCCCCAAGGTTTGACGTACGAATTTCTACTCCCACATTTCCCACTTTGTGTTCTCTTCCTCCCCTAGCTAGCTCAGAGTCCTGCGCGGTGGACTTTCCCGGATCCCTGCCCGAAAGCCTGCCCGGGACTCCTGCTCGGCTGCTTGCTTGCCTGTTCGGGGTTGCTTGCTCGGTTGCTTGCCCGGGATTTGCTTTCCCAGGTTCTTGCTCGGCAGCTTCTTGCCAGGGGCCTTTCACCTTCTTCCACACTTTTTGACTTAAGCATCAGAGCGGTTTTCCCGAGCTAATACCTCGGGGTACCCTCTGACAGATTTGTTCGTCTGTTTCAGGCCATCACAGTCGCCCATCCTCAAGCACACTCCTCTTCCGAGCCGACCGGATCTTTTCCAGCCGGACCTCTCTAACCCGGTTTCTCTCGGGATTTTGGTGATCGCTCTTGGAGATTTTTTCTGGAGTATCATTTGGCGCCGTCCGTGGGAAGAGACTGAAAGTCGCGGCCTCCTGGTGACTACGATGGCTTACTCCAAGAACCAAAACCTTCCCCCCATTCCCACTTCAACAAATCCTCCACCTGCTCACGATCCTGAGGACCTCAACCCTGAGGACCTTCACCCTGAGGATGCCCTGGCTCCTGCTCCTGCTGCTCCAGTGAACCAGCTTCCACTGACCGGTCTGCCTGCTTTGGCAGACCCGACAACTGCATTCCCGGATGATATTGGAAAGTCCCCCCGCCGGCCAATCCAGACACAGAGTGCCCCAATCACACGGGAGGAGGTGACTCAGATGATGAGCACCATGATGGACCGCTTCTGAAGAGAGGTTCGGACCAGAATGCCCCAGCAGACTCCTCCCTTTGCCACCGTCGAGGAACGGGCTCCGACTGTTCCTGAGCGCCGAGCCTCGACAAGGGAGGAGAAAGGCAAGTTTATGCAGATTGGCTCTGCTCCCCAGCCATCTCCAAATGAGGTGCAACACATCCCTCATCAGCCACAACAGACCAGTTCTCAGCGTCGTCAGCCTGAGCACCACCCCGTCCTGGTGGAGGACGATGATGATGAAGTTGATGAGCCCTCCTACACTGCCATGGAGAACCAGGCTCGACAACAGGCGCGACATCCTGTGTTAGGACCCTTCACTTGGGACGTGCATGACGTTCCTTTTCCTCCAAGCCTTAGACTGCCCCAGTTCGAGTAGTATGACGGTTCCACTGACCCGGAGGACCACGTTAATAGCTTTAAGATCAGGATGCAGCTGTATAATGTGGACGATGCCATCATGTGTAGGGTATTCCCCTCCACCTTCAAGGGCACTGTCAGGCAGTGGTACGCCTCCCCTGCCCCGCGGTCCATCTCGCGGTTCTCCCATCTGAGGGATGCTTTCATCGGATAATTTGCCAGCTCTTGCGCTTTCAACCGGGCCGCTCCCAGCTTATTCTCCATCAGACAGCGGTCCGATGAGTCGTTGAGAGATTTCATGGCCCGTTTTAACAAGGCCTACATCCAAATCCCTGGACTCAGCGGGGAAGTTGCGGTGGTGGCTCTCCCGACGGGTCTGCGTCCTGGAGCTTTCACTGATGATTTGATCCTTCATCCACCCCGTGACTTTGGAGAGTTGCTGCAAAGGGCTCGCGGCTACATAACCTTGGAGGACCAGAACCGAGCTCGGGCCACCCTCGACACTGCATCCTCCCGCAACCCTGAGCGAAGGAATGAGCCCAGACATGACGGACTAGGCAGACACGGTCGTCAGGAGAAGAGATATTCCGGGCAGGACTTCCGTCCCCGAAGATTCGATGGTCCTAAGAGGGACATTCCGCCATGGGTAGGGAACGAGGTCCGGACCTCTGTTCCTCATAGCCTTCAACCCCCCAGACCTGTAGCCCCAGTCCAGACATTGCCACCATCTGGGGCACAGGTCAAGCCGACTTAGTGGTGTGATTACCACAAATAATTCAGTTATGGGACTGAAGAATGTCGAGTTCTCGCCGCGACGCCAAGAACCGGACAGAGAACCAGCCAGCGCGGCGACCCCCAGCTGACAATTGCAAGCTGCCCCCTCAGGGCAAGAGAGATAGAAGCAGAAGCCCTGATCCGCCCAGCAAGAGGCCTAGGATCGGCAACAAGGGTAGAGTTGTCATCAACGTCATCCACGGTGGTAACTCCAGCGGAGGAGATAGCAACCGGAGCAAGAATCGCTCACGGTGAGCATGTTGATTCCGTCGCCAGCACCTCCCAAGAGATTCCTGACCTGATTGACGTACCCCTGGTTTTCACCAAGGAGGATGAGGCCGAGGTGAAGTACCCTCATTAGGACACTATCTTGGTCACTGCCTTGATCAAGCATGCTCAGGTTCGTAAGATTCTGGTAGACAGCGGCAGCTCCGCCGATATCCTCTACTATGATGCCTATAAGAGACTGATGAAGGCACTCAATATGAGGACAGATCAGCTCTCTCCCATCTTCACCCCCCTCTCCGAATTCACAGGCCACTCCATCAGGGCCAAGGGAGAGATCATCCTTCCCCTGACTGTTGAGGACACGGACGTTCGGACCACGCTAGACGTGAAGTGGCTGGTGGTGGACGTTCCTTCTGTCTATAACGCCATCTTGAGCCGTCCCACTCAGATCAAGATGAGGGTCGTTGTTTCCCCTTACCATCTGATGCTGAAATTCCAAGTGAGGGGAAAGGTCGGGAAGATGTTTGGAGACCAGGAGAACGCCCGACAGTGCTATCTAGTCTCCTTAGATAGCAAGGCCAAGCCCGGCGATAGGTCCGACAGCGAGGATGAAACTCCAGGAGGCGTTCACTGTGTAGAGGGCCCACCCCAGGAGAGGGCTCATCCAGTGAAGCCTCTAGAGGAGGTTTTCTTGGTAGAAGGAGATGCGAGATCTGTGGTACAGGTTGGGACTTTGATAAAACCAGACCTTCGACTTCATCTGATTGACTTCCTCAGACAGAATCGAGACGTGTTCGCTTTGTCGATTGACGAGGTGGTAGGAATTAGTCGGGATGTAATTGAGCATGCCCCGAGCACCAAACTAGTCAAACGACTCATCAAACAAAAGCACAGACGACTCGGAACTGAGAGAAACGACGCAGTGAAGGAAGAAGTGCAGAAGTTGTTAACTGCAGGAATCATCAGAGAAGTGTTGTACCCTGAGTGGCTTGCCAACCCTGTTCTGGTAAAGAAACCCAACGGGAGCTGGAGAATGTGCATAAACTTCACAGACCTGAACCTGGTCTGCCCCAAAGACAGTTATCCACTCCCCGACATCGACACACTGGTTGATGCCACCTCTGGACATGACATACTGAGTTTCATGGATGCCTTCTCTGGGTACCAACAGATCTGCATGAAGAAAAACGACGAAGAGAAGACTGCGTTCATCACCCATGATGGAACGTACTGCTACAAGATGATGCCCTTTGGCTTGAAGAACGCCGGGGCTACCTACCAAAGACTTGTGAACAAGATTTTTGCACCTATGATCAGCAAGACCGTCGAGGCATATGTTGATGACATGTTGGTGAAGAGCGTCACGGAGAATGAGAATGTGACGGCTTTGGAATCTGCATTCGCCATCCTCCGGAAGTACTCCATCAGACTCAACCCGAAGAAGTGTACCTTTGGAGTGACTTTCGGAAAGTTCCTTGGTTTCATTATGACACGGAGGGGAATCGAGGCCAATCCAGAGAAGATTCAGGCGATCATCGACATGGCTCCCCCTCGGAACATGAAGGAGATTCAGAAGCTGACCGGTAAGCTGGCAGCCTTGAGCCGATTCTTAAGTCGGTCCGCCGACAAGAGCCTCCCATTTTTCAAAGTCTTGAGAGGCCAAAAGGAGTTTGAATGGACTCCTGAATGTCAGAAAGCCTTTGAGGAATTGAAGACTCACCTTGCCTCCCGACCCCTGCTCACCAAGCCCATTTCAGACGAGACACTCTTCCTCTACCTTGCCATCTTCGACTTCGTCGTCAGCTCAGTGCTAGTGAGAGAAGACAACAAGGTTCAGAAGCCAGTCTACTAAACTAGTAAGCTATTGCACGACGCGGAAGAGAGATACCCCAAGGCAGACAAGCTTGCCTTTGCATTAATCACTGCCTCACGACGTCTGAAGCCGTACTTCTTAGCACACCCCATTGTTGTTCTCACTGATCAGCCCTTGAGACAAATCCTACACAGACTGGAGACTTTGGAAAGACTTGTCAAGTGATCAGTCGAGTTGGGACAGTACCAGATTGACTACCAGACCAGCGATCAAAGGACAAGCCTTGGCCAACTTCATCGTTGAGTGCGCAGAGTTCTCACTCTCACCAAGACCATCTCCCTGCTGGACGTTGCATATTGACGGATCATCAGGAAGACAGGGAGTGGAGCGGGCCTGGTGCTGACAAATCCCGATGGGGCAGAAGTTGATTATGCCAAGCGTTTTGACTTCTCAGTGACCAACAACGAGGTAGAGTACGAGGCATTGATTGCCAGATTGAGGATTACCGCGGAGTTGGAAGTGCGAGTGCTTTAGATCTTCAGTGACTCCCAGCTTGTTGTGAATCAGATAAATGGCACCTATGCTGCTGAGAAAGATGTCATGATTAAGTACAAGAAGTTGGTTGAAGACTTGATCAAGAGGTTCGAGAGGGTTGAGATCACCCAGATTCCCTGATCGCAGAACGTCAAGGCCAACGAGCTGTCAAAGCTAACATGGGCCCCATCATCAGAGCTCGGCCGAACGGTTTTCATGGAAAGACTTCAGAAGAGCAGCCTGGATGTCGTTCCTGAAGTGCTAGCTGTGGACCCAGAGGCTCCAACTTGGATGACTCCCATCATTCAGTATTTGACAAACTGAACTCTTCCAGCCAACAAAGATCAAGCGAAAAGCCTTAAGATCAGAGCTGCAAGCTTTCGCCTCATCAATGGGGTCCTGTACAAGCAGTTGTACCAGCATCCCTGTGCTCGGTGCCTGACCGAGCAGGAAGCTCAATATGTCATGGAAGAGATCAACTCAGGTGCTTGCGGGAACCATCAGGGTGGAACCACCCTGGCCAGAAAGATCAGACTGCAGGGCTACTTCTGGCCGAAGTTGCAGGATACGGCTAAGGACTTCGTCAGGAAGTGTGAGACCTGTCAGAAGTTTTTCAGAAAACAGCATCGCCCTGCCACTCCACGCACCTCCATTACTTCTGCTTGGCCATTCGCCATTTGGGGGATCGACATCCAAGGGTCGTACCCTACTGCCCCCACTGAGAAGAAGTTCCTCATTGCGGCTGTGGACTACTTCACCAAGTGGGTGGAAGCCGAACCAGTTGCATGCATCACAGGGTCAGAGAATGAGTCCTTCTTGTGGAAAAGCATCATCTGCCACTTCGGTGTCCCCAGAGCAGTCATCACTGACAACGGCACACAATTCGAAGACTGAAAGTTTGAGAGCCTTTGCAAGGAGTATGAGATTGAACACCGGTATGCCTCTGTAGCCTACCCCTAGTGCAACAGACAAGTTGAATTGACGAATCGGACCATCATATAGGGGTTGAAGACCCGTGTCGGAAAGGATAAAGGTGATTGGGTTCAAGAACTGCCAAGCATCCTGTGGGCTTACCGAACAACTCCCCGGACTGCCACCAAAGAGACTCCCTTCATCCTGGCTTTCGGGGTAGAAGCCGTTGTTCCAGTTGAGATCGGCATGCACTCATTCAGAGTTGATCACTTCTCGGAAGCCGAGAATGAGGCAGAGCTCAGAGATTGCTTAGATGTCGTTGAGGAAAGAAGAGAACAAGCAGCGCTCAGACTGGCAGCCTACCAGCAGAGGGTTGCACGGTTCCACAACTCCAGAGTCAAGAATCGCAGCTTCAGAGTGAGGGACTCGGTTCTGAGGGACGCAAAGTTTGAAGGCAAAGACACTCCCACTGGCAAGCTGGCATATAATTGGGAAGGACCATTCGAAATCACAGAAGAGGTCCGACCAGGGACATACTGACTCAAGACTCTGGATGGGAGAGACATCTCACGCACCTGGAACATCGTGCATCTAAGAAAGTACTATCAATAGTATAATTCACTTTTTTAATGTCTTCTTTCCTTCCTTTTAAATTCTTGTATGTAAATTCCTTCTGAATTTTTAATAAAATTAGGGCTAACTTGAGCGTCGGAGGGGCTCCCCAAGGTTAAAAACCTTGGGTCCCTGCTGAAACGTTTGCTGCATAGCATAGGCCCCAAGACATACAGGAATGCTCAGGCCGCTTACGATGACGTCTGTACCGCATAACCGGCCCATGCCTCATCATTACCGCTGAAATCCACACATCCGCAACACGAGGCTCTTGGTGACACTCTCTCACCCTTACTCTCTCTCTCTCTCTCTCTCTCTCTCTCTCTCTCTCTCTCTCTCTCTCTCTTTTTAATCACAAGAGATAACAACATAAGAAACACAATGAAGTAAGAACTCTTCTTCGCGGAGTAAAGCCAACCGGACTTGTCCCTCGCCTGTTAACAACGCCAGACGGGGACAAGACCGTCCCGCAAAGAGAATTAGTCGGCTCTCGTCCGCACATCTATCTCAGTGATCTGGATGGGGACTTGGAGCCTCCGGGCCGGGAAAACCCCGCCACTGAGTTGGGTCCGCTCCGCAGGGAAAAGTCTTGTTTTCATTAGATTCCGTCAAAAAGTTTAACACTCACGACGTCCCGCAGTGAATGTAAGTCAGCCCCTTGGCGTATTTCTGTCTTAGTGATCTGGATGGGGGACTCGGAGCCTTCGAGCCGGAAAAACCCCGCCACTGAGTCGGGCACGTCTTTCTAACGATTTGTATGCCCAAGTACAGGTATCGGAACATACAAGACTTGCGTAAACCTCTCACCCTACACCCGTGGCTCTCCACGGTTCCCCTCACCCGTTGTCATCAACGGTTTCCTACACCTGTGGAATTTCACGGTTTCCATCCCTGTGTAAGCCAGGTCTACCCCGCCTTAGATGACTTCCATCCCTGTGTAAACCGGGTCTACCCCGCCTCAGATGACTCTCATCCCTATGTAAGCCGGGTCTACCCCGCCTCAGATGACTCTCATCCCTGTGTAAGCCGGGTCTACCCCGCCTCAGATAGCTCTCATCCCTGTGTAAGCCGGGTCTACCCCGCCTCAGATGACTTCCATCCCCGTGTAAGCCGGGTCTATCCCGCCTCGGATGATTTTTCCCGTGACTTGGGTCGCCCCACACGGAAGACTGTAAGCTAGGTAGCTCCCGCATGTTTATGCAAGAACTAGAGCCGCTCACACCGTCAATTGGCCGACCATCAATTTCCAGAGTCCGCCAGGGAGATATACCTCCATGTAGACGGTAACCGGGTTCATACTGTGAGATATCCTACATAGTTCGTTATATTATGGTGATTATCTATTATCTATTATGTTATGTTATGTTATGTTCATAACTTTTAAGTTGAGATCTAAAGAAATAGATAAAAAAATATAACGCTGCGAATGGAGAAAAGTTGGAATTTCCATTAAGTCAAAAGGGAGTTTACATCAAAAGTCAGGCTACATCAGACGCCTGATCTCCCTATAATATATACAAGCAAAGCAGAAAAAGAAGCAAAAAGAAAGAAAGAAGTTAAAGCTAAGTCAGATAACATCCTGGGTCTTTGGATCATCATCCACCGGGTCATCCTCCAAGGAATGTCCACCTTTGCCTCACCCTCCAAACCAGTCTTAAGCAGGGCTTCTCGTAAGGATTATTCCTATGAGGCAAGAGAGGCAGCATCAGTTGGAGTATCACCCAGTAAGTCCTCCACTTCCAGCAAATCGTTAACTGTGGAGAGTGGAGAGCGAGGTCCTCCAATGACAAAGGTAGAGGATCCAGGTGCTAAGGAAGGATCAGCTGTTGCGCTACCCTCCCCTTGCTCAATGAAGTATACCTATCCGTTGTCATTGATCCCCACGTCAGTAAACTTAGGGATTCCACCCCAAAGTTCGTCTCTACTCATGCCTGGTGGAAGTCGGGGTCCCAAGTACCGAAGAGAGGCATGATAGCCTTGCAGCTATGCCCCTCGGTAAGACGCCGCAAGCCATTCCTGTCCATCTGCCCTCACATGCCACTCATCCACCCAGTCAGTGAGATGAGCGTCCTTGATTGCTTGCAGATCGACCGGACCTCCCCTCTGTCTCTCCTCTTCCAGCTCCCGACGAACCAACTCCGTCTCCTGGCGAGCCATCTCAACTGCCTGCTGATGCTTGTCACGGTCAATCCTCATCAAATTAAATTCATGCTTCAGCAGCGCCAGGTCGCGCTTCGCCTTTACCTCCCCTTCCTGGGCTTTCAAGACATCTTCTGTAGCCTTGTCAGCAAGGCCCTTGTACTTGTTAACATCGTTCTGGAGACCTTTCTGAATGATTTCCATGTTCCGGATGTCCTGATTCTTCTTGTAGATCCTGTCCTGAGCCTGAATTTGCACTCTCAAGGATGCCTCAGCTGTAACGGCCAACCAAGCTATGGCTATCCGCATATCCTTGTTGATCCAATCTTTCTCATACAACCCATGCCTGTTGATGTAGTGGTTCAAATCACCTTGAGTCGCTGAAGCCACCGCCTGGATGGCAGCCAAGGCGTTATCCTCACAAGTCATAATCGAGCGCTGAGAGTAAGGAATGTTGTTGAGCACAGGTGGCGGAGATGTGCGAATGTAATCAGGGGCCTTGAAGTGCACGGCTGGGTAGGCTGGCATGTAGTTGCCCGAGGGACGTTTCTTCAAGGGTGTGACGAACCATCTTTTAGGACGGTTCTTAGATTCAGTCTGTTTCAGTTTTGGTTTGGTTTGTCTTTCGAGGACGAAAGTCCTTTAAGGGGGGAAGGATGTGATAACCCATCACGATTTCATCCCGGTTTGCTTTGGTTCGGTTTGATTCCGGTTTAAATTGAATTTAAGTTGATTGGGTTATTTTTAATAACTCGGTTAGCTTTTATTTAATGTGGGTTCATTTCCTTTCGAGAATTCTTCCTAGCCCAGCTGGTCAGGGGGAAGCGGAGAAGGGAGTTGATGGGCTTATGTGGAGAGGTCTCGGGTTCTAAACTCGACAACTACATTTTTATTCTTCTTTCTTCTTTTAATTTTTGAGGCGTGAAATCTCTCTTTTTCCCTCATTGATTAGAAGGGGTTAGAAGAATTAATCTCTTGAAACTCCCGTATGTTTTTCTTCTTCTCTTTCTATTTCTCTTTCTTCTTCTCACGTACATGATTTTTCTTCTCCTCTTCTCCATTGGAGCAGTGCCGGCAGCCATAGAGGAGGAAGGAGGTGGACAACTAGGCTTGTCACATGGAGGGGATTTCATCGCCTCGTCGTCTCAGGGTCTCCGATGAGTGTTTTCACGATTTTCTTTTTTCTCTTTTCTCTCGATTTCGACCCTAGGGATTTAGGGTGATGATTTTTGGTTGTCTTTTGGTTTTGTGATGATGCTCGGACAGCGGTGACGGCGGGACGAGTGGTGGATTGTAGTCATCGTTGCGTTTTGGGGATTTATCATCGATTTAGGTATTTTTCGATCCCATTTTCTCTCTTTCGCATTGTGGCTGTAGGTGGGGGATTAACCCCCATCGGTAGATGATTTGGATGTTGATGATTGCTGCCGGATTGATAGATTAGCGTTCGTTTTGATGATTTGGTCGTTTTGGATGTTTTGGGGTTTTTCGGGATTGGTCAGTTTTGCTGTTTGGCTAGTTTTTGATGCGGCTTGATTGGGGATGTGTTAGAGATGTGTTTAGGTCCCTTTTGATGTGTTTGTTCATGTCATTTGGTGTTTAGATTGAGTTGAGCATTGTTCTGCGTTTTGGCTTTTGTGATTTTCAAGTTTCCTGCGGATTCTGCAGAATTCTGCGCAGGAGACGTCCCCAGGGACGTCTCCTGTGAGACGTCTCCTGTGAGACGTCTCCAGGGACGTCTCCAGAGACGTCTCCAGGGACGTCTCCAGAGACGTCTTCAGGGATGTCTCTTGAGGGCTCTGCCGCGTGCTGTTCTCCTTCTATTCATTCCCCAGTGTTGGGGGGACGTCTCCAAGGACGTCCCCTATGAACCCTTTTCTTTCCCTTGTCTTCGGGACTCTTGTTTAGGCCCCGGTTTTGGTCTACCTTGTTGGTAGGCATCTTAGGTGGTGCGTTGGGGTTGGCTAGTGACTTGTAGTCGTGTGTAGCTTGGTTTAATCATGGTAGTGATTACTTCCTTGTGGTGATTTGTAGGCGACGACGTTATCGTTTACGACTTTCATTAGTCGGTTGTTGCTTAGCTTGAGGACTAGCTTTGTCCAGGTGAGGGGTGTACATATTCCTTCCTTCTCACATTCCTCTTATCCTTGAGCCTTATCGCCTTGATGCCTTTTTCCTATGATTTGTTTGCAGTCATGCTCTGCTTATATTATTGATATCCACACTCGTTGATTTATTTATATATCATGATGTGGTTGATTTTACTATTGTTTATACCCACATGAGCCATGTTTGATTGATTGTGAGGTGAGTGTGGACTTGGTG
>JAOWBR010181484.1:0-10678 GCA_028571145.1 Dionaea muscipula | reverse complement strand
CATCTCATGCTACAGTCGTACTGATAGGTTGTCCAGACCTATCTGCTGACTGCGAACATAAAATTATATTCTATTCATTCCAATAACAAGGTCTTCTGTATGTAAGCTATACTCTATATTTCATGTCATCTAAAATAAAGTAAATGGACTAATATGTAATAAATACATTTCGAATTGCCATTAAATGATTTCCATAAAACATTCTCATTTATTCATAATAAATAATATTTTATTACATGTCTTTAGGATAAAATCCTAAAATGTTCTTGACTTGCTAGATAAGACATGGATGTTGGGATGCAAGCCTCTTGATGCCCCATGGATCCAAATGTGAAGCTCATTGCTGAACAAGGAGATCCCCTAAAAGATCCATGGAGATACACGAGATTGCTTGGCAAGTTGAACTACTTGACTGTTACTCACCCTGACATTTTCTTTGCAGTTAGTATTATGAGTCAGTTCATGGGTGATCCACGCACTAGCTACAGAGATGTTACACGCATTTTGAGATACTTGAAGGGCACAGATGGTATGAGATTATTGTTTACAGACCATGACCATGTGTCCTGTGTGTATATACAGATACAGATTGAGCCGGATCTCCACATGACGGACGCTCAACCAATGGGTATTGTGTTTTTCTTGGAGGTAATCTAATATCTTGGAAGAGTAAAAAACAAAGAGTTGTCTCCAGATCCAATGCAGAATCTGAATACAGGGCCATGTCACACACTAGTTGTGAACTTGTGTCTCTAAAGAATCTTTTGGAGGAACTTGGAGTTGTGTAGTCAAAACCCATGGAATTAAAGTGTGACAATCAAGCTATTCTTCACATTGTCATGAACCCAGTCTTTCATGAAACAACAAAACATATTGAAGTTGATTGTCATTTTGTTAGAGAGAAGATCCAATGAGGAGTTATTAGTACGTCCTATGTGAAGTCCAATGATCAACTTGTCGATATCTTCACTAAACCTTTCGGTGGTTCACAAATTCGCTCCATTTGTACCAAGCTTGGAGCATATGATATTTATGCTCCAGCTCTTCACATTGTCATGAACCCGGTCTTTCATGAAAGAACAAAACATATTGAAGTTGATTGTCATTTTATTAGAGAGAAGATCTAATGAGGAGTAGCTAGTACGTCCTATATGAAGTCCAATGATCAACTTGCCGATATCTTCACCAAACCTTTTGGTGGTTCACAAATTCGCTCCATTTGTACCAAGCTTGGAGCATATGATATTTATGCTCCAGCTTAAGGGGGAGTATTAAAGTATTGTTATGACTTAAGGTTTTGTTAGTATAGTTAGAGTAAGGGTATTTTAATAATATTGTGTTTGTAGTATATATACCCTTAATGAATGGAAAGGAATACAACCTTTTGCTCATTTGCGACAAACATGATCCAAAAATATGATGTATACCTACCGCAGTTAGCTTGTTTAATGTTCCATCGATCTGCATGAAATAAGCCTGCAAATGCAAGAAGTCCACATGGATTACAGTTTGTTTATCCTCTCTTAAGGTAACTTTGCTAATGAAGATTACTAATCAGGCGGCGATTGGACATAAGCAATTACTGAGAAACTAAACAGAAAGGGGGTCCAAACCTCCAGTAACATCTCAAGTTCCTCAACATCATTTTCATCACCACGAGCTGTAGCCATACTCGCTCTACTTGCTCTTGATATTTTTGAGCCTACGGTAGGTGAGCTAGGGAACCAATTAGCAGGACCAGATCCACTGAAAGGGGAAGCAGGAACAGCCAACTTTCTGGACAAATATAGATCAGCCATGTCATCATCATCATCAAGAAGTTGTTCCAGTTCATCCCTTACCTGAAAATCAAGAAATTAAAGACGTCAACATATAAAAGAATTGCTTATTTAACTTGAAGAGAAAGGGGCTAACATATGGTCCCAAACCCTGAACCTCTTTCCTATCCAACATCCAAAAATTAGTGTGACATTAATATGCCCCTTTGTGGTTCGTGCAGTATTTTATATTCCCCACATTCTTGTAGAAACTCTTTCACCAACCACCGGGCATTATCTTCTTACCACGCAAGTGTTGTGAGTGTTGATATTATAGGATTGTGGCCCATTGTGTGTGGCCCATTGTGAGAGGCCCATTGAATATGTATATATCATTGTAAGGTTCACCTTTTTGTGAGTATAGAAAATGAATGAATCTGATGGAATTCAACACGGCATCTGTTGCACCTAGAAAACATAGGCAAACACCGAAGACTCAAGAAGCGGATTTGGTCGATCGGACCAACGGAATAGAAGGTTGACTCGAGCGGGTTTAAGAGATCCAACTCATGGTCCTGCACAAGGTACCAAACGAATCAGAGGGCCCCCCGAAGTTTTAGTTTGAAAAACTAGCATAGGGAGGAGTGAAGATGGAAAACTGGAAACTCCTAGTAGGGAGGAGTGTCGGATAGGATTGGCCGAGTAGAATAGGAGTATTAAATGCATACTTGATGTTTGTGAGGAGGGGGTATTTAGACCCCTGGAGGTAATTATGAAATGATTGTTTTGTCCCTAACCGAGCAGGGTGGTCGGTGACAGCCGGGCAGGGTTGACCAGGTGGGGTCGCTGAGTGGGGCTACCGAGTGGCATCCAACCCGATTTCAGGTGGGGTTCAATTGGGTGAAACCATCGTTTCCGGTGCCCTTTTCCATGTGTACGGGGGGTATTTTTCAATACATCATCAATCCCCTAACTCCGTAGTTCGAACTTGGTTTTGATTGGGGAGTTTTTGCCATGTCGGGTCTTATCGAGCTAAGTGAGCATTTGTCTGAGTTGATCTACCTGAGTGAGATGACGCTCATTGTAGGCGAAACGATCTCCTGGCAGTCGGAAACATTAGCTAGGTTATCGGTGCCGAGTAAAGTCGGATGTGGGTGCTGAGTTTGATAGACGACTCAAATGTATCCGCTGAGTGGCCGATGAGGTAAATAGACAGGAATTTACCACATCGACAAGTGTTTGTTGTGCAAGATGTGTGTCGGGCAGTTGGCGACAGGCATGGATGCTAAACAATTCTGGATCCTTCAATTGACTGATGATCAACGGTAAAAGATCCTTCGAATTCAACGCCCTCGCAGTCGACAAATACCAGGTACCGAGCGCTCTGCTCCTTCCGTGTTCAGGGCAAGACATCCGGGCAAAAAATAGGAGCATGGCAAAAGAGCCGAAGACATTGGTTACGAAGCCAGAGATAGTTGTTGAGAAGCTAAAGAAAAACAACCGCGAAGCCGGCGGATGTTATCTTCCTATCTTGTTGTGAAGTGGACATACGTAACCCCGACTTCAACAAGAAGTAGACGGGACGAAGCTGGTTTTTCCCTATAGGCCGGACTCAGCTTACGGATGCGAGGTGAGAGACAGATCTGACATAGTCAACTAGGCGGGGGAAATCCGGCTTACGGGCGTGGCTTACAGAGAAGTGCAGGAAGGACCTGACATAGTCATCCAGATGGGACAAACTCTGCTTACTAGGAAGCATGGAACGGACCCGACTTAAGTAATCCAAGCAAGATGGACTCGGCTTATAAGGAAGTGTGGGACAAACCCGACTTCAAAGAAACCAAATGAGACGAACCCGACTTATAGGTATTGGGTGAGACGGCACAACTTACCTCTGCGGGGTGGACCTGACTTATGGGCACGAGAAGCCACGCTTGGCGTGCGGGACTTGTTGATCTACTTGACTTACAAGGAAATGCATCGGATTCCAAGTTAGGTCCAATTACACCTCACCTAATCAACTTATAAATTTTTTCCATGACAGCATCTTGCTACCAAAGTCAACCTCGGTGATCAACTTCAAACACATACATAGGTGCTAAACTCAATATATATCCACAACGGAAAACAAATGCTAAAACTCGTCAACCCCGGTATCCTTCCGATAATAGCATACAACACCACTTATCACATGGGTATTAATGAGTTCACAACATTCCAAATCAAACCCCCAAGTCTCGGGATCAAAGGAAGTCATTTCGGACTTTTCCATCAAGTGCAGAAGCAGAGGGACCGGTTAGCCTATGGCCCAGGGCCGGCTAACCGCCCATGGTAGCAGTCGGCTAGCCGATCCACATGGGGCAGCTACCCGGTGATGGTTGTTCCCATGTTCTGTCGAAATGTAGAACCTTGAAGCTTGCATCCCAATTCGATTCTCCCTTTATTCTTATGTCAACCAATATCACTTTAAGCATTAACTTACCACAAAACTCATACCAAAACATGCCCAATCTATCTAATGCTTGATAATATCATAAATCACAAATTCACCAACATGGAAAATCATGAAACAATAGAGGTTTATCACCTCCTTTGCATGTTTTCATTACTCAGAAGATCACAAGCTTATCAAGCTTACAAAGCTTACCGGCAGCAGGCTCAACACAAAACTTAGTCTCTGCCAGGCTTTCTCGTAACCACCACAAGCCTGGATATGAAGAAGAGATGGAGCAGGTGAGTTTCTCTTCCCTTTCTCTTTCCTTCTCCTTCTGTCGTACGATTCTCTTTCTCTGCTCTTGTTGCTTTCTCTGTTTACCTCTCAAATTTCTTCCAGGTGAAGATAAGGGGAAGAGGATATACGAGAAGCTGGTGGAAAGAACTTCCTGAAACTTATCCTCTAAGGTAGGTGAATATAAAAGTTAATCGAAACTTAAAACTAATTCGTAATACAATCCTTAACGTAAAAATCTTAAATCCATATCTGTCATCACTCCTTATAGCCATCCCTGTATCTCAATATTATAGTCAAATTTCATCATTTTTCACAACGATCGTATCAATATCTCAAATCGTAAAATTCCAAATCCTCGTGCTCAAAATAACCTTTTATCCTTAATAATTCGTAACTCTCTTACTAATCTTATCTCAATATCAATAATTAATTGCCTTTCTATCCTTAATAATCATTAAAACCTGATAATCCGGTACCTGAGGCTATATGATTGGTGGAGATAAGGCAACACAACAAGTTCATAGGTTTTCTACTTCAATTATTCTGTTCTTGATTTGTTGTTCTTTTGTATTGCAGCTCCAAGATTCTGATATCTGGGAGGCAGCCTGAGTCGTGAGAAGATACAGTCTTTTACGGTGGTCGGGGATCGGGGCGAGTTCGGGGATCGGGGATCAGGGATCGGGGATCGGGGATGGTTTGGGGCGGGGAGACCCCCAAAACTACCCCGGCTCGATCCCCGCATTTTTTACAAAAATACTGCCCGAATCCGCCCTATCCCTGAAAAAATCCCACCCCGTTCGGTTCGGGAAACAATTTAGGTTCGGTCGGGACGGCGAAAATGTTTATCCCTAGTTACTGTTGGTCTGTATCTTACACCGTTCCGGAGGCCATCCTGGAGGTGTGCATTCCATTAGTACGGGTTACCCCAAATCCTATGTTCCATTTTTATTTATGGTAGATCGTGTATTATATATCATCCATTGCACTTATGTGTCTATGAATTTTCCCTGAGCATGTTCTATTGTGCACTCTTGAGTGGTTTGCGACAGTTGAGATGCGTTACGTTTGATGAGTCGTTTACCTTGGTGAGTTACCATTATGAAGCATTAATATCCAGGTTGAGGTTACCGTTATTTGAGGTATTACAATATTCGGTAGACATAATTATATGTGGTGATTCTTAGGAGATTTGTGACAAGGAGAAGAAGAGGAGAAGGTCGAAGTCCAGATTGTCGCCCCAACCAATTTCTAACCTCTAAGTACATGTACCTCTAGACATCAACTTCTAGACCTGAAGGTAGAGGGGGAGGTCGAGGAGCTCAAAGAGCTAGTGCTACGTTTCCTAACTTATAGTGCTACGGGTTGTGAGAGAAATTTGAGTGTTTTTGAACATGTAAGCGTTTCGATTTATTAAAAGAAAAGATTTTTTAGAAATATGAAGTATTGACTTTGTATTTGTTTCTTATTGCACCTTCACAACCAAAGAAGAAATAGGTTAACTCAAAAACATCTCAATTTAGTAGACGCGAAATATAATAGAGTATTATGGCGTCAATACAATCAGAGAAATATTATGGATCTAATTCCCTTAGACAAAATTGAAAAATCCAATGAGAGGTTACTAGATAGATTTGATGATGATGGTGATGACAATAAGAATAGGAATGATTTGATGTTTGAAGATGATTCTTTGATTTGGGGAACTGTTGCTACAGCAAGTGGAGCATTGGAACCTCCTTACCATACCTCCTTACCATACAAGGAGTAATAGAAGATGTTGAATTAAGTGTTTTTTTTTTTTATAACTCAGATGTCCGGGCCAACTTACGCGCACCTTGACTAATTCTAAGGGATTCAATCCCACCAAACGCTTGCGAGGAGCCCATTTAAAGCCAAGACATTGCCTCGTACGTCCATAGCCCAACAGGGCGTGTTGAATTGAGTATTGATAATTTATTTTCAATTCCTGACGAATGATGGTTGAAGGCTTTAATTGTTTTAGATTCACAAATCACTTTTTAGTTTTGTTATTTACTTAGATTATATTTGTACTATGCTATGTTATTATCGTATTATTTTTTTTAACTTCATTAGACAATTATAAACTTATTTTTTATTTTTAATTATTGTTTAATGTTTATATTTATTATTAGAATTTTTAGGATTTTTTTTACACCTAGCTTCGATCAGGCGCGCCTACGCCTTACGCCTAGGCTCTACGACCCTTGTTCGTCTCGGTACGCCTTGCGCCTTTTAAAACACTGCCTCATAGGCTAATGGTTCTTCTACTGTGACTTTGCAGGTACTCAGGAGTGAGAGCTGATGGATGCAGCAAGGAGACGATGTCCTCCTAGGATGTCTTGTTTTGGTTTTCAGTCTTCCACTATTCTTTTGATATATTCTGCTTATGTACATATAGGCCCTAGGGTTTTCTCTGTTAAGAGGACTTGTGGAGTTTGTATATAGTTTACTTGATGATTTCCTTTTTCTTTTGGTTTATCCGGAAAGATAATGTGTTCGAGTTACCTTTAGGCTTCAATGACCCGGAGATGGATTCTACAGGCCATCGCCGGTCTCACCCGGGATAGGGTGTGATATTTATGGTATCAGAGCGGAGTTTTAATTTTGGGATTTACTTTGGACCATAAGTGTGTTCTGGGATGTAATTTTGTGTTAAGAGTCCTAGAGGTATGAGGCCCATCTCCCAACATCCATCGGTATGTATTTCATTCCTTATTGGTTTCTCCTGAGTACTCTTGTTTATGATTTTATGTTATGGAATTTTCAGCATAGTTCACACGGGTGGAGGAGGGCAGACCGACTCTTCGAGGCACGAGTTACCACCGAGACCACCTACCAATCGGGATAAGGCCCCAATGGTAGCGGATGGACCCAGTATATCCCGAGTGAAGCCAGTGGCCGAGACACATTCCGAGATATGTTTATGATGAGTATCAGCAGTACAGACGTTTCCAGAGCCTGACACCGGAAGGGCAGTTTCGACAGTACTAAGCACATAGGGTTGGGACAACATTTCGGGTGGCAAAAGAGGATGCTACCAGGGAAGTGGAGGCTCGGTTGAGCCTATGGCACCACCTTCACCTGCACCTGCAGTACTTGTGATAGATCATGACGACGATTTGCAAGGCATGATAGATAGATTCCTGAGAGTTGGACCTGAGAAATATGGAGGAACTACTGATGCGGTTGAGGCAAGCAACTGGATGGTGGGAGTGGAAAAGATTTTGAGACGGGTTGGATGTTCGTTGGGATATAGAGTATCATTGGCCACGTTCGTTTTGAAGGACAAGACAGAGTTTTGGTGGATTCCTGTGGAACGGCAGTATAATCCACTTGGAGAAATGATTACCTGGGCAGTCTTTATTGCAGAGTTTGAAAGTAAGTAGCACACCGTCCAGATGCGTTCTCAGAAGAAGTCTGAGCTTTTAGCCTTCACAAAGGGAGATATGAAGCTGGCCGAATTTGAGGCCACATTTGCTGCACTAGCGCGTTTTGCCCCTGATCTGTTATCCACAGAAGAAGATTAGGATGTTTTTGTTTCTAGAAGATATGAATCCCGACTTGTAGGTTATTGGGTCAAGTGTATCTCGTTAGCTGATTTGGTGGAGTGTGCCTGTTACGAGCCTGGGCTTGGGAGCGGATAGTGAAAGGTGGAGCTATGGTAGTTGTGAGAGAGACTCAGACGAGGGCGGGGGAGAACAGTGAAGGGGACTAAGAAGAAGAGGAAGGGGATGAGCAACTAGAAGAAGATAGACGGAGACAGATAATAGGAAGGAAATTTCATTAATTCTTGCCTACCTCTAATGACAGCTTATTACATTCATATATAATGCTACGAGTGCTAAAATAGTAAAGTTACTAGTACGAAAACTAATGCATGAGATCTGTTTATTTGAAAATATTCCTTATTTTCATAATCTAGAAATATTTCTTATTTTCATAATCAACCTTCCCTGCAAATTCTAGCTACTTTGGATGCTTAAGATATTTTCTTCCTTATTGGATATTATTGGGTCGTAACATTTCCCCCCTCTCAATGATGCCCTTGTCCTCAAGGGCAGGAAAAAGAAACTGAAGGTTCGTCCATGATTGTCTTTTGTAATAATTGTAATGAATAAAAGTTGTCGAAGTCCATGGAGGAGGAAGAGGTGGAAGTAGGGTTGTTGGCTCCTCAAAGAGTCGCCCTTGGAGCGACAACAAGGCCTGAAACTTGTTGGGCAAGATGTCCAATGATGTAGGGTGATCCACTAAGATTCATAGTAAATAATTGAAGGAACATCTCTTGGTCTGGCTTGCGGATAGTGTTGTCCAACTTATCTTCTTCCAAGAATCAATCAGGTGGAATGAGTTTTCTTTACAACACCACTGTTTCACCATGTTCATTAATCTGTGCAAATCTGGATGCAATAAAATCCTTTGTAATCTTAGGCACGATCTCACTTGGACTATCCATAAAAACAACGTTAAAAAGGTCAGTACCATAATCAATTTTAGAAGGAAAATCAGTTGGAGATGCTTCAGCCACCGACTTCATCGATTCTGTTTGTTGTACAATTCCTGCAGATTTTTCATCATGTTGAGGTCTTGGAACAGTCACAACCTCATTAACCAGGAGAGGTAATGATGAGTCGAGATTTAGAGATTTTAGGGCGGTTGGAAAAAGAAGTGGGGGGGAAAGTATATTTGATATTTTGGTGGGTTTGGTTGAAGATGGATGCCGATGAGGGTTAAGAGAAACCGAAGACAAATTTGAAAAATTGTCTTTTAGATTTTTTTGGTGTTGGGCTCTCTAATGTTGGAGGGGGCAATTGCTTGTCTGATATTAAAAAAATAATTTCTAATTGACAACATCCATAATATGAATTTCCCATTAAGAGCATTCATGGCACGATTGACATCTTCATAGCAAGAAAAATTTACCGAAGCAAAAAAACGTCTGATAACGAAAGATACCTTCGATGTGTCCATGAGGAGAAAATACTTGATCAAGCACATCCCTTGTAATCAGATATATCTCATTCACGATACGCACGCTAAGATGCCTGTTGTCCAAATTTTTTAGGGGCATAGTGTTGAACATGTCATCCAGTAGTTTGGTCAGTCGCTCATTTGTGTCACCCAATAGTTTGATCGGTCGCTCATTTGTGACGGCCACTTTTTGTTCAACTAGAGCATCTCTCATGGCATTGGTTTGAGAATTGGGCATGGTGACGACTATGATTTTTTTCTGAATGGAAATTTCTAACATGATATTTTTAGCACCAGGTCCGAGGAGAGTCTGTTCTAATACCAATTTGTTACGAGCCTGGGCTTGGGAGCGGGTAATAGGAGGTGGAGCTATAGTGGTTATGAGAGAGAGACTCAGACGAAGGAGGAGAGCAGATGAAGGGGATTAGGAAGAAGAGGAAGGGGATGAGCAACTAGAAGAAGATAGACGGAGACAGATAATAAGGAGATTTTATTAATTCTTATCTGCATCTAATGACAGCTTATTACATGCATATATAATACTACGAGTGCTAAATAGGAAAGTTACTAGTAGGAAAACTAATGCATGACATCTATTTATTTGAAAATATTCTTTCTTTTCATAATCTAGAAATATTCTTTATTTTCATAATCAATCTTCGCTGCAAATTCTAGCTACTTTGGGATGCTTAAGATATTTCCTTCCTTATTAGATATTATTGGATCATAATAGTGCCACTAGAGTTGAGTAGGATTTGAATATTCAACGTGCAAAAAGACCGAGGGAGGTGTCGGTCCAGACTCATAGTCAAGGAGGCAACGGTGAGAAACAGCCACAACAGTCCCAATCTCAAGACATATCCAGGACCATCTCAACAGCAGAAACCACCCTGTCCCAAATGTGGGAACCCTCATTCATTGGGCTACCGCTATGATGGTACACATATCACATGTTACAATTACGGAAAGCCCGGGCATAGGGCTGCCACGTGTTGATCTGGCTGACCCAGTGATGAGTGCATGAAAATGTGCTCATCACGCTTCTAATTTTAGCAGTTTATTCATGTTCTGAAATTGTTCGTCATGAATTTAGTATGTTATTGTGTTTAAGTGAGTTGGACAAACTTGATCTTGTTTTGGATGTTTTTAGCTATTTTTACAGGTCAAGGACGGGTCCCGAACGATTGCCACGTGAGCTGCA
>JAOWBR010181472.1:0-16225 GCA_028571145.1 Dionaea muscipula | reverse complement strand
TTGTGGATGATTAGCTTCCTGGGAGGAGATGGGCAACGCCGGATCTCTGGGATTCTGTGATCCAGAGAAGTAGGAGTCCGGAACCCATCATTATGACTCCATTCTTCTTCTTCTCCTCCATCATCATGATCATCATCATCAACCTTGAATTCCTCCAAAGGCTGCGTCGCTTTCTTGGGATTTGTTGTTGTTGTGGCGGTGGTGGTGGTTGTAGCATCACTGCGACAAACTGCCTCTGCGTTGTCCACTTCCGCCTGCTCTTGTTCTTGCTCTCGCCTGTGCAGCGGCTGCTGCTGATGAAGTTCAGAGTGTACGGAGCTGGTGGTGGGTGTTGTGGAGATGTCACATTTGATCTGAATTGGATCAGAAAATTCAGGATTTGACATGCCCATTAAGCAAATCGCACTGAATTCTTCTTCTGAGCACGTCACCAGAGGGACAGAGAGCGATGGGATGAGAAGAGAGAAGGAGGATTAATGGCAAATATTGGAGGAAACGGGAAGATGGAGGGAGAGTGGAGTGGAGGGAGTACGAGCACAAGCAGAGAGATAAATACACCCAACAAACCACCATGATTCTCTGTCAAGGACACCCAATCCCGATTTGTTATTTGGCTAATGTTTGGATGGCGTTTTTGTTTTTTCTATCCAAATATCATAATATTATAATCAAATTTAATGATTTTTTATCAGGATCATAACAAGTCTAATATTGATAAAGAATAACGTAAATGAGAGGAGGTCGGTGTTAGTAAGCAAGCTTGAATTCTAATTAAGTAGTGTATGTACAGGTCTATAAATGTAAGCTTTTGTTTTGTAAACTCACCGATTGGTATGTACACCCATCGACTGGGTATTAAGAGCCCAAGTTTTTACATTGCAGTGAGTGAAATTATTATTGAATTTAATATCTTCTCTCTTTACATTTGGTATCAGAGCATCTAGAGAGAGAAATAGAAAACCGAGGAGCTTGGTGTAGAAGCTTCTTTACCCACATCTCAGCTCCCAGCATGCTCTCCTCCCCTGTCAATTATCTCTCTCGATTCACTTGGTTTCTCGCTTCAGATCCATGGCTGCCTCTATCTCCTCATTCCCTCTCCATGATTGTCTTCAGAGAACTACAATCGGTGGTGCATCCAGATACAAACCTACCATGGGGGACAAGACGTATGGGATGCGGTGGAGACCGGAGTTGATGAGCTCCTGGTTTTGGCGACCACTGTGAAGATGCAGCGTGATGTCCGAGTAAGAGATCAGCGAGTCCTTTCAATCATTCAATAAGGTGTTGATGATTCTAATTTTGAGAAGATAGCCACGGCTAAGACCGCGAAAGCAGCTTGGGACCTTCTCCAATCAACCTTTAAAGGTGTTGAGAAAGTGCAACGAGTTCGGCTCCAAACCCTAAGGGGAGAATGGGAGGCTTTGCGGATGATTGATGGTGAGTCGATTTCTGATTTTTGCTCCCGTGTTCGAGCAATTGCCAACCAGTTTAGACATAATGGGGAAACATTGGCAGAGGTGAGGATTGTTGAAAAGATTATGCGTTTCTTGGATGCTAGATTTGATCAGGTTATAATTGCCATTGAAGAGGCAAAAGATGTTTCTACCATGACTGTTGAGGGGCTTATGGGATCGTTGCTTGCTCACGAGGAGAAGTTCAGTCGAAGGAAGAAAGAAAACCTAGAACAAGCTCTGCAGGCAAAACTCCATCTCAAGGAAGACATTAAGCGCAAATCAGATTGAGGCAATCCACCTAACAGAGGAAATTCTCGTGGCCGAGGTAGAAGAGGCAATAACCAGCGCTTTAGTAGAGGACGAGGCCGAGGCAGAGGATTTTATTCCTCTGGTTTGAAAGATAATGATGCTGATTCTTCAAAGTATAGAGGTACAGGAGATTCTTCTTCATCGAATTATGTCCAGAAATTTGATAAATGTAAAATCCAATGCTATAACTATCGACGATTTGGACACTATGCCAATGAATGCTATCATAGGCGTAATGTTGATGGTAGAGTGAATCTAAGTGATACTAAAGAGCTCGAGAATGAAACCACGTTGTTGTTTGCTTATAATGGCAATTCTATGAACGATGATCTGAATATGTGGTGTTTTAACACCGGGGCTAGCAACCACATGTGTGGTAATCGTGCTTTGTTTACAGATTTGGATGATTCAATTAGTGGATTAGTTACCTTTGGTGACTTGTCTAAGGTGGCAGTAAAAGGAAAGGGTCGTATAGCAATTCAGTTGAAGAATGGAGCTTGTGAATTTATTTCTGATGTGTATTTTGTTCCGTTAATGAAGACTAACATTCTAAGCATCGGGTAGCTGCTTGAGAAAGGCTACCAGATTAATATGGCTGACGGTTTGCTTGTGATGAGAGATAAGCTTGGGAGGTTAATAGCCAAGGTTGTTATGAATACTAACAGGATGTTTATGCTCTATATTCAACAATGGCCAGGTACTTGTATGACTACTGTCTATAAGACTGATGATTGGCTTTGGCATTCTTGCTTTGGACATTTGAGTTTTGATGCTCTGTCCATGATGGCCAAGGAGAATATGGTTTCTGGTGTGCCAGCGTTGTCTTTCAGGAATCAAGGAACTTGTGAGGCCTGTTTGTTGGGCAAACACACTAGACATAAATTTCAGAAACAAAATGATAAGCAAGTGAGTAATACTCTTGGTTTGGTATACACGGATGTATATGGTCCGTTTCAAGTTGCGTCTATGGGTGGTCATAGATATTTCTTACTGTTTGTGGATTCTTTTAGTCGAAAAACCTGGATTTACTTCCTTAAACAAAAATATGAGGTCTTTGGTAGATTTAAAGAGTTTCTGGCCTTGGTTGAGAGATTTACAGCCTTTAAGCTTGGAGTACTACAATCTGATAAAGGTGGGGAGTTTACCTCTACTGACTTCATTGATTTCTATAGAAAGCAGGGGATTAGAAAAATTACCACTGTTCCCTATACACCACAGCTCAATGGTGTTGTGGAAAGACGAAATCGAACCATAATGAATATGGTGCGAAGTATGTTGAAGGAGAAATATTTACCTCTAGAGTTTTGGGCAGAAGCGGCTTCTTATGCTGTTTACTTAATGAACCAGTCTCCTACCAAGTATCTACTTGGCAAGACACCTCAAGAGGTGTGGTCAGGTAAGAAGCCATTTATTGGACATTTAAGAGTGTTCAGGAGCACTATTTATGTGCATGTTCCAGCAGCTTTGAGACAAAAATTGGATGACCGGAGTAAGAAGTATATTTTTGTTGGGTACGATGGTTACTCAAAAGGTTATAAGTTGTATGATCCATTGATCGGGAGTGTGAAGTTTAGTAGAGATTGCCATTTTTAAGAGGCAAGCTATTGGGATTGGTCTATCTTGGCACCTGAAAGGCAGCAAAATTTGACTCTATCATGGGATTTTGCAGCTTCTGATTCAGTTGAGGAGCATGAACTGGCGGGTGAACATGAATTTGATTATTTTCTGCCAGAGAATTCACATGGTGGGACTGCTGCTTCCATGAGTTCCAGTTCTGCATAAGTTATTTCTCCAGCTTCCATCAATCCACTGACATCATCACTTACGTCACCTGCTGCAGCTGACAGTGATTCCTCTTCCAGTAAGCGACAACCGAGAATGAGATCACTTCAAGAGGTGTATGAGGTTACTAATGAAGCCCATGAAGCCCATGCCAATGATATTTCACTGTTTTGTTTATTTGTTGAATGTGAACCTCTCCATTATGATGAAGCTGTTGGAAATGAGGCTTGGAAGAAAGCCATGGATGATGAAATTCAAGCCATCACTAGCAATGAAACTTGGAAGTTGGTTGACTTGCCAAGAGGGAGTAAAGCCATTGGAGTGAAATGGGTCCATAAATTGAAGAAGGATGCCGATGATAATGTCATAAAGCATAAAGCCCGCTTAGTAGTTAAAGGTTACCATCAACGACTAGGGTTGGATTTTGATGAAGTATTCGCTCTCGTTGCTAGGATGGAGACAGTCCGTTTATTAATTTCTATTGCTGCCCAGCTCTATTGGAGCATCTTCTAGATAGACTTTAAGTCGGCTTTCTTAAATGGAGTGTTGAAAGAAGATGTCTACATACAACAACCTCCGGGTTATGGCATTAAAGGTTGTGAACATCAAGTGCTAAAGCTTCATAAAGCTTTGTATGGCTTAAAACAGGCCCCGAGAACTTGGAACCTCACATTGGATGTCTTTCTGCGTGAATATGGATTTGATAGATGTCCTCACGAGTATGCAATCTATGCTAAGCACTCTGCAAACCAGCTGCTGATCCTGTGTGTTTATGTAGATGACATACTCATCACTGGAAGTTCATCCAATCAGATTGAAGAGTTCAAATTGACTTTGATTAACAGATTTTCTATGACTAATTTGGGTATGATGCACCATTATCTTGGCATTCGTGTGGAGTAGGATGTGTCTGGGATTTTTATATCTCAAGAATTGTATGTTAAGAAGTTGTTGAAACAATTTGGAATGGAATCATGTAACTCGGTTCCCACTCCAATTTCTTTTGGCAATAAGCTGAGCAAGAATGGAGGTGGTGAATTGGTTGACCCTGCTCTGTACCGCAGCATGGTTGGTGGTCTCAGGTATGTCACATGTACTCGAACGGATATCTTATTTGCCGTTGGTTTGGTATGTCGGTTAATGGATACTCCAACAACTGAGCATATGGCAGCCTGCAAAAGGATACTTCGCTACCTCAAAGGTACGATTGCTTATGGTTTATGGTATTCTTCATTTTCTTCTGCTGCTTCTACTCCATTTGCTGCGTCTGCTGCTACTGTTTCTGCTTGTTGTGTTTTGGTTAAGTACTCAGATAGTGAATGGGGTGGCAATTTGGATAATAGAAAGAGCACCAATGGTTTTTTATTCAGCTTGGGAATAACTCCTTTCACCTGGGTATCAAAACTCCAACCGATTGTTACTCTGTCATCGTCTGAGGCAGAGTATGTTGCTATGGCTTCGTGTACAAACCATGCTTTATGGCTGAGGCAACTCTTGGCAGAGGTACAATTGCAGCAAGTTTATCCCACTGTTATATATGTTGGTAATCAATCGGCTATAGCAATTGTAAAGAACCCAGTCTACTATGATCGAAGCAAACATATCGATGTTCGCTTCCATTTCTTGAGAGATGTTGTTGCCAATCAAAATGTGAAGCTAGAACATGTGAAGATAGAAGACCAGTTGGCAGATTTACTTACTAAGCCACTTGCTACTCATGTTTTTGCAAGGTTGAGGAGTATGATTGGTTTGATTGATTTAAGCTTAATTAGGGGAGCACATGTTGGAGTATAAGCTTGAATCAATATAGCATAGTAGTGGTTCTTTCTTTTAGTTATAAGACCTGGTTATTATGCAATGGCACTGGTTCACATAGCTAGACCTGGTTTAAGTTTTTGATATAAATACTTTATATTGTAATTGATATTGTGATATAGAAAGTGAACGACTGCCCCTGTCGTTGAACTCCTCCCTTTCTTCAACTAGTTATTCAAGCAAAAGCAAACTTTGTAGTGCACCAACAGAAACTCCTTTAATATTTAATGAGATGATGGATGATTGGGAGAAGGAATTAGAAGACACTGAAGATGTTGTGCCTGCACATGAGGTGGACAAGTATCTTCTAGACCGCCTTGAGAAATCTAACAAGGGTGAATTGTTTGATATTTTGAAATGGTGAAAATTGAAAGCGGTGAAAACATGCCCCACACTTGCCTTGGTAGCCAAAGATGTGTTAGCTATTCAAGTGTTAACAGTGGCTAGTGAAAGTGCTTTTAGTACCGGAGGGAGAGTAATTGATGCCTTTAGATCTCCTCTAACTCCTAAATCAGTGGAGTCATTGTTATGTCTCCAAAATTGGCTGAGAAATGAAGATATTAGCAATATTGAGTATGAAGCAGGTGAGGCCGATATTAAATTTTATCAAGAGTGTGAATCCGGTAAGTTTCATTTTTTTTTCTTTTATTCTTTCTTTGTGTGTATTTTGGTTCATATTTGTTATGCCCATACCCTTAATTTGGAATTAAACATTATTTTATTGCTATTTATTATTATTGTTATATTATTATTAGTATGATAATAATTTATAGTGATTTATAGTACCTTTGAATAACTTGTAGAAGCTAAGAATCAACTTTTAAGGTTAAGTTGATCGTTTCGGAGAAAAATGGAAAAATATCATTTTTACCGAAAAGTCATCGGAAAAATATAATTTTGGTGTCATTGGATTCGTTATGAAAAATGGAGACCATCGACTACCATATTGTTAAGATTGGATTTGTTTTGGAGACACGGTGCAAGTTTGGTACAACTTTGGATTAAACCTTTAAAGTTATGTTTTAACCATGGTTAACTAACCATGGTTACCTTTTAATTATGGGCTGCACGGCTGGGAAAGGGAGAACCAACTGCCCTTGTTCCCTTTGTTTACCATTCAAAGTTGTGGATAGGTATGGAAACATGAGTCACTTAGCTTTAAACCTAAGGGAGACACCTCATGCTAGCTTGCTTAGCTTTAAGGTTAGCTAATTTTGATTTCCTTTAGCTGAGAGAAGAAAAGGAACCAGAAGAAAGAAAAGGAAAGGCACGAACAGAACAGAAAGAAGAAGGAAAGAAATGGAAAGAAGAAGAGAGAAAGAGGAGGAAAGTAAAGGAGATTACCTACCTAGCTTGTTGTGCTCTTAATGTGGCCTTGTGTAGCTTAGACAAAGCTTTACCCTCCATTATAGATTCTCTAAGGTGAGATTTACACCTTTGTTCAAGGTTGTTTGATGATTAAATGGATTGGGGACATGTATGGAATAGCAACTATGCTTTTTCATGTTTTTATGAACTTTCATCAAGCAAACTCAAGGATATGGCTACTGTTTTGGCTTGGATAGGTTGTGACCATGCTAGCTTCATTATATATGACATGATTTAGCTGCTACATGATGCTTGGTGATGATAGAATGAGTTTTGACATGTTTAAAAATCTTAGGTTGTGAGTTTAATGGATTTCATGGAAATTTCATAATGCTAACTTGTAGCTTTGAGGTTTAATTCATGTATGAAAGGCTTGGACAAGTCCTAGGCATGTTTTATGACATGTTTGCAAGCTTTGATTGAAGTTTGGTTAATGTAAGAATTGGATTCGTGCATTTGGAAGCTTCTGTTTTTATGCAGAATGCAGGGGCGGATAGCCGGTGGATTCACCTGGATATCCGGTCACCCATTTGGAGCAACCGGATATCTGGTTGGCACAGGCGGCTATCCGGTCCCCTGTGCCAGGCAAATTTCTGATTTGGTTTTTTTTCTAAAACACTAACTTATGGACTTTAAGCCTAAACTTTTGGGAAATGACTTGGACACATGAAAGGGAGTATTTGAGACTTGTTAGGGATCCTTGTATGGGATTTAAGTCAAGTATAGGTTATACACCTATGGAAGTATTTAAGCATATGCCTAATTATGCTTTATAATTATGACTCAAGATTTGACGACTAGCTACGCTTGGACTCGTGAGCTGTCTATTGTGATTATATCTGCATTTGCCAGGTAAGGAGTAGTAGCCTTCGGGATTTCCATGTGGACTTCCCATAGACCTACGGGTCAAGACCGGACCTATTATATGGAAGCATGTCACTTATTTTCCATTTATATATAGGGCATGCTATACGTATGCTGTCTCTGCATTTATATGCTGTCTCTGTATAAACAATGTCTAATATGCTCTCTCTGCATAATTAAACTGAATAACGTACCAGACACGAGATAGTTTAAGTCCCTGGGATATACTTCTTTAAGGGTGGAATGACTGACCTTTCTGAGGGTGACCATAGCTACCTTCGGGTGTAACAACGTCCATAAGTCTTTCCGCTCGCCACAGGGGACTAGGGTGGTTTATAAGCTTCTGGTGATTGTACATTGTCTCTGGTTGTCGCCATGCCAGGATGTATGCCAATAGTTGGGGATCCCTTGTCTTTGTTACAGGCTATGGCAAACCATGTCTCTCCTGATCGTCTATGACTAGACATAAGGAATAACATATGAGGCTGTCACTGTCTCTTGAGGTTGTCACTGTCTCTTGTCTTTCATCCCATATACTGAGTATGATTGTCATTCATTCACTTATAAGGCATGCTAGACTAAAGGCTTATACATGACTATGTATGTTTATATAATGGACCCTCCACCCTTACTCAGCCTAGTCGGCTGACAGAGCTTCACTGTGGGTTCAGATACCCAAGACTATTGACTGGATGGATGCCGAGGATGGGACGATCCATCCTTCTTCTTCACTAACAAGATTAGGGAAGCAAATGGGCTTTAGGATGGTTGAATAATTCCCGAAGTAAGCATTTCCTTCACTAGCTTCTCTACCTCGTCCTTTTGGAATTGAGCCAATCTGTTGGGGCAAAGGTTTACCGGTGTGGCGCCGGGTATCAAAGGTATAGAATGATCATGCTCCCTTGGTGGTGGTAAAAACTTTGGCTCTTCAAATACATCTTCATACTCTTCTAATAAGCTCTACACCTCAAGGCGCAGGACTTGGTCGTCAGGCTTAATTTCCTAACTTCCCACCACGGCGCTAATCTCAGATTCCACCGCCATGGCGCCAATGTCTTTTTCAGCTTCTTCTATCGTGTAAACAATGGGAAAGCTTATCATTTCATTCACTAAGGGTTAAAACCCTTATATACTACTACTTACAACAATACCAAAAATACCCTTAGATAGCTAGCACAATATATCTCATAACACTCCCCCTCAAGGTGGAGCATAGATATTAATCATGCCCAGCTTGTTACATAAGAAATCAACACAACCTCCTGCTAATGATTTAGTGAGAATATCGACAAGTTGGTCACAAGTCTTCAGATGGCTCAACACTATATCACCTTTTTGGAGCTTCTCTCGAACAAAGTGACAATCCACCTCAATATACTTTGTACGCTCATGAATTACTGGATTTGAGGCAATATGAATAGTTGACTTACTGTCACACCACAACTGAGCGGGCCTTAGAGAAGAATATCCCAACTCATCCAGTAACTGCTGAAGAAAGGATACATCACTACTCAAATGGGCTAAGGCACGATACTCAAACTCAGCACTAGATTTGGCCACAATAGTCTGTTTCTTGCTCTTCCAAGACATTAGATTGCCACCAACAAATACACAATAACCCATGGTGGACTTCCGATCAAATCGTGAACCAGCCCAATCAGTATTAGAGAATCCCTCTATACGCTGATGACCATGATCACTATAGAGTAAGCCACAACTAGGATGACCCTTAATATACCTGAGAATATGCATGGCAACTTCCAAATGAGGAACGTGGGGATCAAACATGAATTGACTAACCAAACTGATAGAGAATGCAATATCGGGGCGAGTGATAGTAAGGTAGTTCAACCTACCCACTAGCCGCCTTTATCTATCAGGATCATCACACACCTCATCATCCTCAGGCGTAAGCTTCGTCCCTGGGAGCATAGGAGTGTCACTAGGCTTTGCACTGAGCATGTCAGTGTCCTGAAGTAAGTCCAGAGCATACTTGCGCTGAGATAAAATGATTCCCCATTTGCAACGAGTTACCTCGATCCCCAAAAAATATCTCAATGAGCCAAGATGTTTGGTCTGAAATTGATTTTGAAGAAAAGTCTTTAGGGAGGCAATTCCTACAGTATCTCTCCCAGTAATAATAATGTCATCTACATAAACCACAAGGAGAATACAACCAGTACCAGAATGACGAAAGAATACCGAATAGTCTTTGGCAGACCTCCTTAAACCAAAGTCCGAAATCACAGAGCTAAACCTTCCAAATCATGCTCTAGGGGATTGCTTCAACCCATATAAGGATTTCTTCAACCGACACACATAGTCAGACTCCCCCTGAGCAACCATCCCGGGAGGTTGCTCCATATAAACCTCCTCCTGCAGATCACCATGAAGAAATGCATTCTTCACATCAAACTAATGTAAAGGCCACCTAGAAGAAGCAGCAAGAGAAATAAGCAGACGGACAGAGGCCATCTTGGCCACTGGAGAGGTGGTCTCGGTATAGTCCACGCCATACACCTGGGCATAACCTTTGGCCACTAAGCGGGCTTTCAAACGGGCAACAGAGCCATCAGAATTCACCTTCACGATATAAACCCACTTACAATCAATAGCCCACTTTCCTGGATACAGGGGAACAAGATCACAAGTCTGATTAGCCTCAAGGGTTGCCATCTCCTCATCCATAGCCTGACGCCATCCAAGAGAAGCAATAGTGTAACGGCCCTAGTTTATAATTAAGGAAAATCTTGGTTAATTGAACTTAAGATGGTTACAACGATGAGTAATGATGATTATAAGTATGATGAAACTTGATATGAATCAGAGGAAAGGTTCAAACAACAAGCAGTTGCGAGTTGGGTAACTAGAAGGCCTAACTAGCGCAACTGGTAAAACTAATCATAAGATTGTTGAGAATAAAAAGAGAAATTATTACTCATATATGCGGCTGATCATTCGCTGTGAGAGATGGCGCATCTTTAGCAGAAGGCCAAAGAGTTGCAGGTTTCATAAATGCGGGTGATCAATCGCAGTTATAAGTAGCGAGTGAGCTGTAATGTGAACACAGATGTTGAAAAGTCAACAAAAACGGAAAGTAAGTGTGAACGCTGACACATGTGGCAGAAAAAGTAAGATTTTGGCAAGATTTACTGCTAAACCTACGTGATTTGAAATGAGTGAAACAAGAATAAAGTAATAATAAAATTGTGTTATAAATACCCCATAAGGGTCTCGGGTATGAGACTTTTACTAAGTTGAGAAATTAATCCCAAGATTTAAGAAAGAAAGAAACCGAGAACGAAAAGTTGAAGAACTGAGGAACAAACTTGAAATCATCCTCAAGGTAGGGGAATTTCTATACTGAATGTATATATGTGTATACCGAATTATGGGTTGAATATCTCAATACCATTTTCAGGTTTTGTGAAAGATTTTGTATGTGTTTTCCATAACTTTGTAAATGATTTCATGGGTTGATGATGAAGTGGGTTGAGAGTTTGAGAAACGATTTATGAAAGTATAGAAAGCGTTTTCAATGATTCTAAAAGTTGGTTTTGAAATCTTATTTATGAGCCATGGTATTTGGCGTATGTGATTTGTGAATGAGATTGAGACAAGGTTTTGAAACCAAAGCCATATGCGAGGGATGAGCAAGTTGGGGCATGATGTCCTTCAGGGTGAAAGACCCGAAACAACTATCATGTTAGCAGTTGGCGGACCGACGGTATAAAGTCCGTGAAGTTCCAGTGTGCTGAAGTCGCGACCTGCAGGGACTGGGTCCTCAGAAAGCGGAGTATATAGACATTGTTTTCTTTCGATGAGCCGAAGGCTCGAGTGTGGTTTATGATTACGAGAGTGTGTTCATAAGAAAATTTGAAGGTTATTTCAATGATTTGTGCAAGGACTCTGTTTATGCGACTGAATGTATTACAATTCTTATTCACTGTTTATAAGGGGTGTGTATTGAATCCCTTTGTGATGCATTGCATATAGCCGGGTAGTACTTATGTTTCCCTACTGAGCCACGGCTCATCCCGATAGTTGATTTACCATTTTCAGGTGGGAAGCAGTCGTGACAGTGATGGAAGCATTGAATTTTATTCTAAGTAGTATAATTAGTTTTGTCTAGAGTCATTGGTGTAATAAATTATGTATCTCGCGACTAGTATTAAGTCTTGTTATCTGTCGAAATTTTTGGTTTAGTTGATATACCATATTCTCGGAGTGAGGTTTCTGCGACAGATCCTTATGTAACATGATCCTTAGGTGGATCTGGCGCAATTCGACTAAGTATTATTTCTTTCCTTTTCTTTTTGGTTGTTGGGAGTAATGTTAAAATAGTTGAAATTGTCGCCACTTTGTGAAATGTAAGGAGGACCGTCGAGACAATGTACCAAGACCTTTGTGAAATGTGAATGAATGAATGAAAGATTTACTATTGACAATGATTGTGAGCACTCTAATGTCTAATGGAAAGATAACTTTTATTGATCTGTCGAAACATGAGGTTCTTTAACGACTGACGCAGGTTAGCTTTATGCTTAACCTGGCGCACATTGCGAGACAAGTGAAAGTATAAAAAAAAAAAAGAAGAGGGGGCACTTCGTACTTGTGTGAAGTGATAAGGAAAGACAAGAATGGAATTAGACTTTAGGACATTATTCGTAACATTGCTTTAAGAATAATTGGAAGATAAAACTCCACGGTCCATAATCCATCTTTTGTACTAGTTGAGTTGGCTCGGGTTTTCCACCATGGAGGAACTGACCCGATTTATGATGAGATAGACCAGGTTAGGGCCTCACAGGTTTCGAGGTCGTCCTCGATGTTTCCCCTCCAATATGCCTAAGTCGGTGACTTGCAGATAGAAAATTATAGAAATATTTGAGAATACCTTGAATTTTTGAATCCTTTAAATAGAAAAGGTAGGGGTATTTATAAGGGTTGATTCCGCCATGTGTCGTTCATCGAGTGGAGCCAGGTGTCGATCAATCAGTGGAGTAACGTGTCGACTTCTTAGTGGTGACATGTGTCGTTCATCTAATGAAGCCAAGTGTCGAGCATCCAGTGGAATCATGTATCGGGCTGCGGGACCTAGTCGCGGGATGCGAACTTGGTCTTGTGGGACCCACGTGTGGAACCCACCTTGGGTTGTGGGGCCCACCTGCGAGCTGTGGGCTGCGACCTGTGAGACCCACGTGCGGGATCCATCTGCGATTTTTTACCCTTGTGAGGTCTTTGGTCCTTGGACCTTTTGTCTCTTTTTGGGTCCTTTGATACATGATGAGTCTATCGTACCTTAAAAACCTCTATATAAAAATAGCGTATTTTTTACCCCATCAATATGATTCCTTAGTCTTTGATATTTACATCCCTTTGCACAAAGAAGAGTACATTTTGGTAGTTCAGTGTCAATCTCGCTTGATTATTGATCGATGACCAATAAGAAATCATTTTTACGACCAACCATTTAAACCCAATCTCACATAACTTCTCTTGTGGGAAAAATCTGTGAAAAAAGTATTGAATTTAAATATGAATAATATTTCTACGAACAAACATAAAGATAATTTCAGTTAATATTCAATAACTAACCTCGTGTGTAGTAAATTGAGGTATATAGTCACGATAATATTGGTTATCGTTTTCATCCATGAAGGGTGCACTCAGATCCATCCAAAAGAATTAAAATCGACTTCGAATCAATAATCAACAATTAATATTCAATGTGTGTGTATACAAAGGGATAAAGAGTTGGTGGTGGAAGAAATCACATACCTGGATGATATAGACTATATGGTTGATTGGGGATGAAATCACATACCTGGTGTCGAGAAAGAATCACCGTATATAAGCATGGTATGTTCTATATGGTTGATGGTTGATTGGGGATGTGGAAACCAATGAATGCAGGGTATGGGATGGGAAAATCCATCTGATATATGTTAGGTATCCGACAGCCGGTGCATTATAATTGACGTATTAGAATTGTCGGATCCTGTGTGAATGTATCCTGAAGGATCTATGCGGCCGACCATTTTTGCATTTCGATAACTGCTCAATGATTAGTGAATCTGACAAGTAATATAAACAGCTAGCCATTCTCAGTAGCAGGAAGAAACTTGAAATTGAATAAGAGATGTTATTTTTCAAGCCAAATTAAAGAGAGAAAACAGACACTACTAGTCTACTACACTAGTACTACTAGTTGGTTTACATTGGTGCTTGCATTCATTGCACGAGGACTGGGATGGCGCACAAGGGCTTAGCTTTATGCAATGTGAAGGAAAACATCTCCTTCATATCCAGAGTTTGTGGTGTCACGCCATCTTCAAGTTCCCAGTCGAAGAAATGAATCAAGGAGCCCAGCATCAATTGAAGCATCCTGATGGCTAATGGTAATCCGGGGCATATCCGACGGCCAGCACCGAATGGGAGCAGTTCAAAGTGTCTTCCCCGGACATCCAACTCCGAATCCAAGAACCTCTCCGGCTCGAATGAATCCGGATTCTCCCAGATACTCGGATCCCTTGCTATGGACCATACATTGACCAGAACTTGTGTGTCCTTGGGTATCACGAACCCGCCAATCTCAATGTCGTCAGCTGCCTTACGCGGTGCCAGCATGGGAATCGGCGAATGCAGCCTAAGTGTTTCCTTCACAATAGCTTGTAAGTATGGGAGCTTAGCAACCTCTGCTTCTTCCACCATGTTCCCTTTCCCTATGATTTCTTTCAGCTCCTGCTTTGCTTTCTCCATCTTGTCTGGGTGGTGAAGCAGCTCAGACATTGCCCATTCCAGCATTGTCATCGTCGTTTCAGTTCCTGCTACGAATAGATCCTGTGACAATATATACAAATTAATTAATGATATTCAAATTCAGAGAGATTAGGCTAGGCTAGGCTCCTCGCTTTAGCTTTACCATGAGCAAATTTGGTATCTTTGATAGCTCCAGCTCCTCGCTTTTATTTTCACATATGTTGATCAGTAGGGCGTCTAGAACATCATGGTTGCTGCTGCTTTGATCATGTGAACTAATTAGTTGCCGCCTGCTTTGCAATCGTTGATCGATCATGGTATTGAAGAGGCTGATGATTTTTCCCAAGTAGATTCCAGTTCGATGCCTTATGCCTTGAAGATCAAGATCTAGCCTCTTCAAGACGGGGAAAAGATCTGCAATATTTGATTTGCTATACTCTTCCGTTATCTTCCATACAAGGTCCTCAAATTCGCAAGCAGCATCATACTGGGCTAAATCCACAGAGAAGAATGTGTTGGATAACAGGTTAAGGCTAGTAACGAAGGCTGCTTTAGCGATATTGACCGGCGTCCGAGTTTGACAGCTCCGTCGAACGAAACCGACGAGTTCTTCCACCTTGTTCCTTCGAAGGTATTCACTGCCATCAAGCTTGCTGACAGAGAAAACATGAGAATTGCAAATCTTTCGAAGATTTCGCCAGGGAGTTGAAACGGGCAACCACAGCATGGAGCTTTCATGGTTGTTCAAAGCACGACCAACATCCATGATGTTCCTACCAGAGAAGGCAAGATCATTCTTCTGGAGGACTTCTCTGGCCAGGGCTGATGAAGAAACAACCACAGTAGTCACGTGCCCAAAGTGGAGGGTCATAATAGGGCCATAAGTCTTGGCTAGATCAGCCATGGCCTTTTGAGGCCTGTCTCCGAGTAAGAAGATATTACCAAAGATAGGCAGTGGGAAAGGCCCTGGTGGTAGCTTTCTCAATCTCAACTTCTTCAGCTGTCGAAACAGCAAATCCAAGCTGATGCAGGCAAAGATAAACCATGAAAGAAAACTCAAGTAATTACCCATCTTTAATTTAATTGTATGCTGCTTCAGATTCTCTCTGCTGTGTCTTGCTATTTAAACTACACCACTAAATCTAATGCATGTGATTAATTTAATTTTCAATTTAATTAATTAATTCCAGTGAGAATCAGCAGGTTGGTTGGGACCAACAAATGAGAATAGTGTGCAATACATACATGGAACATTAATTTATACCCTATTACCTACCTATAAATAAATAATAGACCAACTTCACTTAATTGCTTGGTTTGATCATTATTGCAATCAATCAACTTAATGCAATACTCCACGTTTAAAATCCTCCATTTGCTTAGATTAAGCCGTAGCTAACAAGAATGAAAAACAGCTATAGCATGCAGGCTATGATGAATTGATGATGATGATACCATACCCTAAGTTGAGCTCAAGTCGGTAAAACGTACGATTGAGCTCGCTAACATAACTCGTTGTCCGTATCAAACCATCTAAAGTTCTGTCCTAACATGTTGATAATTATAACATGGGGCCGCTATATGGAGACCCTATTATAGCCCCTATTTGAACGCTCATGCATAACCGTAGATCAAAGAAAAATGGACATACTGGATTTGATTAATCAATGAAAAAAAAATCTAAAAAAAGGGAAAAGAAACAAGAAACAAGAAACCCTAGATTATTTAGGATCAAATCTGATGCGTCAATTTTCCTTTGATCTACGGTTGTGGATGAGCTTCCAAATAGAAGTATAATAGGGCCTCCGTTTAGCACTCCCGATTATAATGTGTGGAAGATATTATTTTATTAATCAAACTACTTTCTGAAT
>JAOWBR010181461.1:0-10679 GCA_028571145.1 Dionaea muscipula | reverse complement strand
CCATTTATTACCCCTTCTTGCAACCACACATTTTCTACCTCATTTACATAGCTTTCCTGTACCGCTTATCCTTACGCGTATAGAGAGTAGAGGGCCAAAGGTATTATCTTTAGTGACAAGGGGGTAATATTTTCCTGAAGGGCTTACATGTGTTTGTACATACTTTCAGTCCGATTATAAAGCGGTAATGCATCCAGTTTGACATCCTGCCCTATTATTTTGCGATATAATCACTCCTTCTTGAGAGAATATTACTTGCACATGCTCTTTTGACACTCGAGTTTATTGTGTTCATTGTTTCTCCCACCTTTCATGCTCAGCCTTCTTTATCATTGCTTTCTTTAACACTTAATTTTAACTCGGTTTTAATCTAAAGGACAACTTTAATTAATCCTTGGTTATTATTAACGCTTTCTAGTTTTATAACTTTACCTTTGTTTGAGTCTTTCTTGCTTTCTTATTTACTTTATTAGTGGTTTATAATAAAGGGAGGACTCGAGATTGACACTCTTGAGTTATCCTAGATTTGTAATCCACAATCCTTGTTCCTTTATCCTTTCTACCTTAAATCTCACTTTCTTGTCAGACATTATTCTAAAAAGTATTAAAACTTGATTTCATTTAGATCTCTTTGAACGTCTCTCTCAGTGGGAACAATATCCTACTTATCCCTTATTACTTGATCGACCTAATATACTTTTTGGTGTCTTTCCCTCCGTCTATTTTCTACTCCTCTCAGTACGATTTTTGAGTTAGAGATTAGAAATTGCACATAGGCCAAGAGGTGGTCAGTTGTAGACAGATCCGTTGACTCCCTCATTGTTGTGACCTTCATTGCCCATTCTGATGGTAATGCATGTAAGATCTTCATGCATATCTCTCTGTTGGTATAGGTTTTCCTAAGCATGGTTAGTTTATCAATAATGGCAGTGAACCTACTGTCCATTTCATCCACAGATTCTCCATGCTTCATTTTGAAATTCTCAAACTTCTGTATGGCCACAGTAAGTTTGTTTTCCTTTATATCTTGGGTTCCTTCACATACAAGGAACAACTTGTCCCATATTTCCTTGGCAGTTGTACATGTATTGATTTTCAAGAACATGTTGTTGTCCAAGGTCTTCAAGATGATATCCTTGGCTACGTTATCTGAGTTAAGCCTCTTTTTATATTCACTAGTCCACTCAGATTTGTGCTTAGGCACTTGTAAAGTGGATGCACTTATGGTAGCATCAGTATTGACCTTCATTATCTTGAGATATCCTTCTTCTATCACTTCCATCATATCCTCGTGTGTAGCATCCAAATGTGCCTACATACACATCTTCCACTCATCAAATTTATCCATTAAAAACATGGAGATACGTGAATTGAAGTTCTGTGAGTCCATTCTTTTTGTGCGATAAAAAGAAACTTAAAATTACTTTAAAACAGATTCCAAAAACAATGAAAACTTGGGATCACTCTTAGTTCAGAAACACTGTTCTGATAACACTTGTTGGTCCCAAAAGGTGGCTCCACAAGTTCAGAGGGGGGTGAATGAAATGAACTTGTATATTTTTTAAAACTTTTTTAAACTTGAAAGAGTATGCAGCGGAATATTTATTTAGCCCCTTTTAGGTTATTTATCAAATCTGCTTATGTTCTTTTGATTTTATCTTTAATGATGTGTGTGTGTGGAATGTAATGCTAAAATGAAATTGACACGCTGAATTATAGAGGTTGACGGTGGTGTAATCCGCCACTCCTCTCTTCTCCCTATGATATAGGAGGAATCCACTATGTATTTGACACCAATATAATAGTGTATAGTCAACAACTTGATTGCAAAACCACACACAGCTATTTCGAATTTAATCTTCAGCTGCTATCACATTGTCAGTTCCTTCACAACGTTGAGTTATTTCAACTGCTTCAGTCCTTCACCCTTTCGAATGCTTTAACTACCTTGATTATTCACAACCCTAGTTGCTTCACCAATCGTGTAGATCCTTCACAAACAAAGGCTTCACTGATTTCTTCAGTCCTTCGTGGATCCTCCACTTCACTGATCAACAAAAGAATGAATCTTTTCTTGTAAATTGATGGATCAATATGATCCTGAGCCTTGCTTGATATTTCTTGAATGGTAGGGTTGGGCTCAATCACTTTTCTTAAGTGCTTCGTGTATGCTCAGTATCCAGACTAATGTCAAGATTAATTTTTCCTTTTTAAAGTACTGTCTCCCTCTTGTCTATGGCTGAGTATATATATCCTCTATGTGACAAATATACCAGTTGAGGAGCCGTTGAAGATGATCTTCCTCTTTCATTTTAGTCTTCTGGATATCCCGTAGAAGGTGGATCTTGTTTTGGTCTTCTTTCCCTTTTCGTGAATGTTGTCCAGACCTTCCTTGCTGAACTAGGGTTTCCATAATAATGACATTTTCTTTCTCAAAAAGCTTACTTACCTTTGTGTATGTTTCAGTATCCCGTGATCTTTGTCTTCTTTTAATGGTCTTCAACGTCTCCCAATGATTTGAATTAAATTCAAATCATTTGAATTTAATATCTGAGCATTTTACATCCAGTGCATGGTTGTTTTTGACATACTGACTCATCCTTTGACTTGGCTTGTCTGTCTCAGCTGCTTGACCTAGACTTGTCCGTCTTAGCTGGTTATGTGTAGACTGGTTCTGACAAAACTATTTCTGACAAAGCTGATTCTACCTTGACTAATCAAGTCTGAACCGCATCTCAACTGATTAGTGTAGATTGCCTTTACCTCAACTTATTGTTTGTAGACTGCTTCTACCTCAACTGGTTATACCTCGACTGCATTACCTCCACTGGTTCTACCTTGACTGTCTTGGTGTCAACTGCTTCTACCTTGACTTTTTCGGTGTCAACTGCTTCTACCTCGATTGCTTCGATGTCAACTGCTTCTACCTCGACTGCCTTGGTGTCAACTGCTTCTACCTTGACTTCTTTGGTGTCAACTGCTTCTACCTCGACTGCCTTGATGTCAACTGCTTCTGCCTCGACTGCTTCGGTGTCAACTGCTTCTACTTTAACTGCCTTGGTGTCAACTCCTTCTATCTCGACTGCTTCGGTATCAACTGCTTCTACCTCGACTGCCTTGGTGTCAACTGCTTCTACCAACTCTAACTTGTTTAAGTTGCTATATGCAACCTTCCAAACTAACAATCAATTATCTAATCAAACAAATCACAGCATCATCAAAACATATATAATCAATCCTAACAGACTCATACATACTGATGTATGCATCCTTATATATGTCTACTCTGGCCAGAGTCCTTTTTTCTTACTTCATTACATTCATTGATGATCTCTCTAGATTTGGGTATATTTATCTTATAAAGCATAAATCCGAATCTTTTGAGAAATTTAATGAATGTAGGAATCAAGTGGAGAAACAATTGAGCAAAAGTATTAAAGTACTTCGATCAGATCGAGGTGGAGAATATTTGAGTATGGAGTTTCTTGAGTGCCTAAAGGATAGTGGTATAGTTTCATAATGGACACCTCCTAGAACACCACAATTGAATGGTGTTGTAGAAAGGAAGAATCGATCCCTCTTAGAGATGGTTCGATCCATGATGAGTTTTACCAATCTTTCTATGTCATTCTAAGGATATGCCCTAGAAACCACCGCATATATTATTAATAGGATTCCTTGTAAGTTTGTTTGTTCGACACCATAAAAGATATGAAAAGGAAGGAGGGGTAGCTACAATCATATGTATGTTTGGTGTTGTCTCGCCTGTGTTAAGAAACAAGAAACAGACAAGTTAGAAGTAAGGTCTGAAAGGAGTTATTTTATGGGGTACCCAAAGGAAACTTTATGGCACTACTTTTATCATCCCACTGAACAAAAGGTGTTTGTTACCAGACATGCTGTCTTCTTAGAGAAGGGGTTCCTATCTGAAAGAAATAATGGGAGCTTAATTGAACTTAGTGAAGTTCAAGAGGGATAAAATGATGTTCAGACCAATAATCCTATTATCCCACAACCGTCGACTGAGCTACCTCCTTTGGAGAAATCTGTGATACCTCAGAGTACATAAGAGCCTCGTAAATCTAATAGAGTACCTAGAGGGCCTGAGCGCTATAGTTTCCTAGTAGAAAATCCTAGTGATGGGGCGGTCATATAGGATGACCCTACAAGCTATTCTGAGGCTATGGTAGTTGCGGATGTCGAGAAATGGACTCCATGTATGCCAACCAATTATAGGACTTGGTAGATGCACATGTGGAAATTAATTGTTCCCATAGGGTGAAAGTGGGTCTTCAAGAAGAAGAGTAGGGCAGATGGAAAGGTCAAAACCTATGAGAATATTCTAGTTGCAAAGGGATATAGGCAAAGAGAAGGTGTCGATTATGAGAAAACCTTCTCACCCGTTGCAATGACCAAATCCATTCAAAATTTGTTTGCTGTTGTAGCATACCATGATTATGAGATATGAGAAATAGACATGAAAATGACCTTCTTGAATGGGTTCCTAGTGGAAGAAGTGTGTATGATGCAACCCGAAGGCTTCACGGACAAGGAAAACATAAAGAAGTTCTATAAGCTGCAAAGGTCCATTTATGGACTTAAACAAACATCTCGGAGTTGGAATATTCATTTCGATGAAACGGTCAAAACATTTTACTTCATTAAGAATGAAGATGATCCACATGTGTACAAGAAGGTTAGTGGGAGCTCGGTTGATTTTCTCATTTTGTACGTCGATGATATTCTATTCATTGGGAATAATATCGGAATGTTACAATCCACAAAGTTATGGCTATCTAAATAGTTCTCCATGAAAGATTTGGGTAAAGCAGCCTATATTGTGGGAATAAAGATCTATAGAGATAAGTCTGGAAGGTTGCTAGGCTTGACCCAGTCTATATACATAGTAAAGACAATAAAGCGGGTTAGCATGGAAGATTCCAAGAGAGAACTTTTGTCAATGAGTCATGGAATCTATCTCTCTAAGAGTATATATCCAAAGATAGAAATTGAGAGAAATTATATGAGTGGAGTCCCTTATGCTTCGGTAATAGGATCCATCATGTATGCTATGCTATGTACGACACCGAATGTTGTCTATGCTCTGAGTGTCTTAAGCAGATTTTAAGGCAACTGGGTCAACAGCATTGGATTGTTGTCAAGAACATTCTTAAGTAATTGAGAAGCACTAAAGAGATGTTCTTGATTTATAAAGGTGGCGACTTGAAAATAGAGGATTTCACAGACTCTAGTTTTCAATCGGATGTTGATGATAGCAAATCAGTTTCTGAAGTCGTTTTCAATTGAATGGTGGAGCGGTTAGTTGGAAGAGTTCCAAATAGAAGATAACTGTAGATTCCACTAGTGAAGCCGAATACATTTTAGCCTCATAAGTAGCATAGGAAACAGTTTGGATGAAGAAGTTCATTATTGAACTTGGTGTGGTTCCAAGCATCATTGATCTCTTGGTAGTGTACTGCGATAATAACGGTGTTATTACTCAGGCTAGGGAGTCAAGGTCTGATCAGTAGTCCAAACACGTGTTGCGATGTTACCACCTCATCCGAGAGATTTTCGGATAAGGAGACGTCAACATAGAGAGAATAGACACAGACGATAATATTACAGAATCATTCATTAAGGCACTTTCCCAACAGAAGTTTGATCGTCATCTTGAGAAGACGAGAATTAGATTCAGAAACTATTGGCTTTAGTGCAAGAGGGAGGCTGAAGGTGTATACCCGTCAGGTCAACAGGGACGTGGACTCGAGTGGGCAAATACATTTATGTGATTCAGTTTGCGTGTGAATATTAGCAAGACATTTCTTTTTGACATTAATAAAAGTCAATTCTTTATCATGTGTAATCGATTATGTTGGAATCGATTGTTTTGTGTTTGTTAAAACGTAAAATGATAAAGTCCCGTGTCTAGAGTTATGCACTTTGGAGATCATGATGGTGATCACGATAATGGAAACTCAAGTAGCTTAAAGCTTAAAAATACAAATGATTCATCATCTTAGGATCTCAAGATGGAACATCGATGATCCAAATATACGATCATGTAGTTCATCACCTAATTATAATTTGTTTAGGGTGACTGATCTCGTTGGCCATTAATGTTAGTGAAACATCATGATGATTGTGTGGACACTTAGTAGAGACTAAGGGTGTTGAATGTGATACTTAGATAATTCTTAATGGTAATTAATACTAACTATTAATGTGAATTATCTAGTGATTGTATTTATATATCCCTTTGACCTGGAAGCGTCATTGTGTCTTGTGCGTTGGGTCTCACGCTTTAACATCATTCCAATTAGCCCTAGCCAAGGGTGAACACGGGATGAACCGTTGGGTATAAGGTCTTGCATATGAAGGTTGTGAGCGCTCAAAAACGGATCCATCATTCCTGTATTAAGGAATCGATTCTATGCTTAATATATATTTTGTGGACTTGAGAGTCTCTCGCAAGAGCGTAACGCTATGAGAAGGAGTTTTCTGTAAAGCCATTATACATGTCCAAAAGTGTGTTGTGTTTACATATGAATTGTCTATCAGGGTTTAACAATATACCATGTCCTAAGATAATTTGGAACTTTGATGAAAGGAAGAATAAATAGACAATCATACTGGTTCTTTGTTGGGGAATCGATTCCTCTCTTCAGATGGGTAGCCTTAACAGTTTGCTAGAAGTCAGTCTTGGTTTGAAGGTTTAAGGTTAGTTGGACATGAGATGATCGAGTTAACTGTTTAATTTTGAAAAGAGTTTTGATATTAAATTAGATTAATTATGAATTAAATAAAATCACAAAGAGTTGTCAAATTTTCCTGCTGGCGTGAAGTAGAGCATAGCCGGTCACACAAATAAGGTATGTTTAATTTTGTAAAATCCATTTGGTTGAGGGTAAATTAGTAATTGTTTGTTTGTTAAATTCAACGCTGCGCAACTCTACTAGCATGAGTAAGCGGGAACGTTGGTTTAATTAGAAACTAATATATAACTTGTTCAATATGGTTAATTATTTATCAAAAGAGTTTAATATATAGATTAGCTAAGTGGGCTTTTGACTAGACCCATTATGAATGGGTTAGAGTTTATTTTAACCAAAGACTATGAGATAGCATGGTTAATAAAAAGGAGGAAAAATAGAATCAGATTCTATTAACCCTAATGCACTCCCACCTAGAGAAAGAAGAGGAGAAAAAGAGTTTTCATCTTCAAAACCCTAACCAAACTACGAAGAGTCGTTGTAGATGGGAGATTAAATAAAATGAGCCATGTGGATCATGGTTAGAGGACGAACACGTGGGCGTCCATTATCCACGCCTAAGATCTATTTTCTACATCTATTCGCTATACGCGTCGAAGAGGTACACATCTCATTTACATGTTATCATACATTGTATGTTTCTGTGGTAGGATTGTTAGACCCAAATTAGATCCGGTTTAAAAAGTTTTTAATTTTCGATGTGTTTATGCCTAGAGATCCCAACACTATGCTCGTGCATGATCATCCATGAATCGGAGAGCTTGACGACCCAAGTATGCGGGGGAAACCTCGATGCATAACACCTGTGTGCATAAGGAAAACTCTGCCACATGAGAAAACTCAGTCGCTTAGGCTAAGTCTAATTAGCATATGGGCTCAAGCCCACATAACATTTCGGGCGCATTCCAGAATATCCCTGAACAAAGGTCGGGGTAGTACAATAATTTCACAAGTACCCTCCTCCTCTATAAATAAAGCCCCTGGCTCTACTGTTCAGGTATGCTTCATTTGGCTAAAAACTCTATAACTCAAACATTTCACATTCAATCTTCTAGAGTAAAGTTTGACTTGAGTGTTGGAGGGGTATTCCCGAGATACCAACCTCGGGTCCCTCTAATGAGAAGTGTGTTGCATGTGCAGGTGGCAGACAGGTGACACTCGGGACGCATCCAAGTCATCGCCTCTAAAAAGTGGTGTGAACTCTAACCAATCTATAATATAAAGGGCCTTGTTTGTCCGACTAAGACAAATTTGTTTTGAGACAAATGTCGAATCAGGATGTGGGGTGGGTTAGGGTGGTAGAGTGATGGGGGGTATTTTTTGTTTTTTCTTTGAAAAATTTTCATTGGTTGGTATTATCAAAACTTTCCGGTGGCATTAACGTGCATGTGTCACGAGTGTCACTTGTCTACCACCTGCACATGTAACGCACCTCTCGTGAGGGGGACTTGAGGTTAGTACCTTGTCTATAATATTGTTGGTCCCGAAACAAAGGGCTCTATAAGTTCAGGGCGGGGGGGAGGTGAATGAACTTATAGGTTTTTCAAAACTTTTTCAACTTATAAAAGAGTTGCAGCGAAAATGTTAATTTATATAGCCCTTTTAGATTATCTTTTAAATCTGTTTATGCTTATTTTAAATGGATTATGCTACGTGTGTATATGTAATGCTAGATATGCAATGACACGCTATATATAAAGGTTCACGGTGGTGTAATCCACTACTCCTCTCTTCTCCCAGTGATGTGGGAGGTATTCACTATGTATTATACACCAATACAAAGTGAGACAGTGTCAAAATACTACAAAACCCTTTGCAGCTCCTTTGAAGATCTTCTTCAGCTGCTATCACCCACACACAGTTCCTTCACAATGGTTTGTTGCTTCCACTACCTTCAGTCCATCATACACTGAGAGCTTCAGCAGCTTCGGTCCTTCACAACTTGCTTCACCAATCACACTGCTCCTTCACCAACAGTTGTTTCACTGATCTTCAGTCCTTCGTGGATCACCACTTCAATGAAATTGGTCCTTCATAGCCTCAACTGCTTCACCAATCAAACAAGATTAACAGTACTTCTTTTCAAAAAATGAATCACATAGTAGTGATTCCTCGAGATTTACTAAAATGTAGCTTGAATACTCTAGGGTTTGCTCGAGTATTAGAGATTGAGAGCTAGATGAATGCTTATAGGCTCAGAATGTTTCGTTCAGTTGTTTGGTGCATATCTCCAGCTTCATCTCTGAGAATATATAACCCTCTTTAGAAAAACATCCCGTTGAAGGTCCTTGGTTTAAATTTTCCACCCTTTTTCATCTAAACCCTTGAAAAGTGGATTTGTGTCTTTTTCCTTTCCCTTTTCGTGCTTGCTTTTCCAAAGGCAACTTTTCTGACTAGGGTTTCCAGAAATTGACATTCTCTTTGTCAAAATGGACATTGCATTGTCTTCATGAATCACGTAAACCCTTGACCATTTTGCTTTGCAGCGCTTGCAGCTTTATTGTCTTTTCTCTGCATGCAATCTTTGTCTTCATTTGACTGTGTCTAAACGTTCTTCAAATCATTTGAATGTAATTCAACCTTCAGTTGAATTAAATATTAACAGTTCTTGAAGGTCACGTGTTGATCTTAAGTGGTTCTGGAACCCAGGATAAACTCAAAACCCTTTACTGGAATCGTCCTTGGCTGGTTTAGACCTCAACTGGTTTTGATCTCAACTGGTCTTGATCTTAGCCGAGCTTGATCTCAGCTGGTTCTGGTCTCAGCTGGTTCTGATCTCAGTTGGTTCTAGTCTCAACTGGTTCTATTCTCAACTGGTTCTGGTCTCATCTTGTTGTGGTCTCAGCTGGTTGTGGTCTCAGCTGGTTGTGGTCTCAGCTGGTTCTGATCTCAGCTGGTTCTGGTCTCAGCTGGTACTGGTCTCAGCTGGTTCTGTCCTTGGCTGGTTCTGGTCTCAGCTGGTTCTGGTCTCAGCTGGTTCTGGTCTCAGCTGGTTCTTGTCTCAGCTGGTTCTGGTCTCAGCTGGTTCTGGTCTCAGTTGGTTCTGTCCTTGGCTGACCCAAACTAGAACTTGTTTCTACTATCATTCATTTATCTATCTAACTAAGCAATTAAACATGCATCATCAAAACTCTAAACAATCAAATCCTAACAAATTCCCCCTTTTTGATGATGCCAAAACTTAAATGAATGATCTGAGAAAAAATCAAACCAACCCAAATCATATATACATCTCAAAAACTTTCAAACTGTTTGAGAATGTCAACGAGTCAGCTTAATCAACAATATATGAAATTAAACACTTCAATGGAGATGAGAAGATAAAGCTTGGAATGTGTCATCGTCTCCATTGTGGTTGTTTTTGATGATGCTGTTGCCCTCTGGATTGAGATCTCTGTTAGTGTTGTTGTTGAGATTGTGGAGCATGGATGTAATAGGTCACTTCAGGAAAAATGTCATCGTTCAAAAACTTCCAAGCCTCAAAAGCAACCTCATCTGGCCATCCCGACCATGCTCCACTGTTAAAACCTTTCACAAATTCAGCACTTGATTCAATTGTTGTGATCCTGTTCCTATCTGCTTTTGACATGGCATATCTTTGATTTAAAGTCCTTATCATTATGCTCAACACTGTCTTGCTCCTGGCTCTGCTCTGACAGAAGTAGAAGAAAGCATCTCCAAAGTTTGCTTTATTCCACTTGGCAACATCAAAGAATAAATATCTGAAGTCATCAAAGTCCTTCATCTCCAATGGTGGAGGAGGTGGCTTAGGGGTATCAAAGGTCTTCAAAATGACAGATGACCCTTCAATGAATTCCTTCTTCCCAGAAGATCCTTCTCCATCTTTTCTGTGAGCCTCTTCCCCCTTTTTGGCATCCATCAAAAAGTCTCGGAAGTAAGAGGTCA
>JAOWBR010181450.1:0-10680 GCA_028571145.1 Dionaea muscipula | reverse complement strand
CGCACACTCTAGTGATGGGTTTGTGCAAAGTAAGTAGCTTTTTTTTTTTTTTTTTTATAATTTCTAAAAAACTCTTACTTTTTTTGATATTACAAAAATATCCATACACCTTTCACAACTATTTAAACATAATGTATTATTTAATTTTCTCATCTTTTTTATATTTTTATTTCTCAAATTTAAAAGGTGCGACATATTTCTCTCGGATGATATTTCTCATGGAGCAGATGATTTTACTCACGGAGCGGATATTTTTCCTGATAGAAATGTATATTTTCAAATAAAATTTCAGCTTTTTTGGTAAAATAATTACCTAAATTATAGCGAAATTAACACCGATCAGCGACCGACAAAAAAGGGATCCACTGCCGACGGCCAGCCGGTCGGTCTGGGTGTCGACCGACCGGGCCGACGATCGAGGGAGGGTGTCGACCGGGTCGATTGACACCCGAGGGACGGTCGATCACCGGCGGCCGACACCTCCCTGTCGGTCATCGACCAATTTTTAGCTTTTTTTTTTATATAAATAAACTAAAATTTTTACCTGAAAATACACGTTTTTGTTAGAAAAATCATCCGCTTTATGAGTAAAATAATCCCCTTAGTTAGGAAAATCGTTTGCCGTTCGTTTTGAAGAGAAATAAGTCGTACCGTTTGAATTTAAGGGATAGAGAAATATAAGAAATAAACTAAGATAAAAAATTGATAAATATTAAACGATACGTTTAAATAGCTATGAATAGGATTGTAAAACTTAAAGACTGTTTGATATCACTGTGCATGTGGTATAGGGATTAGTTATCCCACATGTAGAGTGCTTTTCCGAAAAACTCATACTTGTTTGATATGACTGTTCATGGGGGAAATGATTTCCCATCTACCCCATTTCCTACAAAATGTGAGATATATAATATCCCCCCTCAATGGTATTGTATATTCTGCATATGGCGGATTAGTTTTTTTCGAAGAACGTTTTCCGACGAATTTTTTTTGGCGAACTTTTTTCGATGAATTTTTCCCGACGAACGTTTTTCGACGAACTTTTCCGGTGAACGTTTTTTCCGACGATTTTTTCCCTGACAAACTTTTTCGTCGAACTTTTTCCGACAAATTTTTCCAATGAACTTTTTCTGGTGAACTTTTTCAACGAATTTTATCCGACAAATTTTTTCTGCCGAACGTTTTTCGACGAATTTTTTTCCGACGAACTTTTTTCGAGGCAAACTTTTTCCGAGTGAACTTTTTCCCGACCAATTTTTTCCGGTGAATTTTATCTACAAAACAAACAGGTTTATAAAATCAATACATTACATAATTTATCCAACACAATATTCCATCATTCTTTATCCCTCTTCTTATCTCCCATCAATAATTATCCCTCATTTTCATATCCCCAAATCAAACACACCCAAAGGGAATAATCACATGCTAGGAAAAAGACAAAGATTAATTACAAAGTTGGGAGATTAATTACATGCGAAAGTCATGATGGAAAGAGGCGAATCAACGAATCTAGCTTTGAGATTTGCAAAACAATAGAAGAACGACAAGGTCTTCCTACTCCTTGCTCCTAATCGTAGTGTAGACGTCAATGAAGCAGACTACTATTTTTTCACCTGAGAGGAGAGGGGACCTAGCCGACGTACTTATAGACATAGTGGAGTCTCCCATTATACTCCAAACCCTAATTAGGGTTTAAGGAAACTTCTAGAAAAGATATACGAAGTATCTAGGAAAGATATACGAAATAGTTTGGCCTACACAAAAGCCCACTTAGAATAGGAATACTCAATCCTATGAGATCAAGGTCATAAAGCCTGATAAAAATAATGATCACATAACATTATCGGGTTTCATTATGAGTTAAGTCCAAACCATTTTATAAATTCATAAAAAGTTCAATCAATGAAAGCTCAATTTTATAAAAAGTCTAACAATCTCCCACTTAGGCGTCGTTAATTGTTTGTTTAAAATAAAACATTGATTTGTTTAAAATGACTCTTGATTTGGACATACAATTAGCCATACAAAATAACTCAAATGACAAATACCTCAATAAAAATATCCGGTCCAACAAGTGCACCAACACCAAGCATAGAAATTATTACATCACCTAATGGACACAATAACCCATCCACACTACAAATGCTAATACATTTATGGATCACATCCAAAATGGGCAGTGTTGTATGGTTTTAGCATCGAAAAGTGATCTCAAAGTGTGCTAACCATATCGGTCCTCAAAATGCTTCAAGAGAAGCTAACATGTCTCAAAAAATACCGACCTTATGTCCTTTATCAAATCTCGAGAACCAAATAATTTCACATTTAAAAGGACATAAGTAAATGCGTGCTCAAAATTATCATAACTCATGTGCACAATGAATTACAATTAAGGAGTTATATCATGAATGGCTACACAACAATGAGATTAAGCCAAAGCATAGTTCTTATTTTGCATAGAAATAATTCCCACTAATAAAAAATATCAAAGGTTTCCACAACACTCATATTAGTAACGTGTGTCTTGAAAATCTTAGATGCAAGACCCTTTGTCAATGGATTAGTAATCATTGCCTCTGTATTTATCTTCCTGATTTCTGTATGTCCTTCCTTGATTTTGTCTCTGACTAACAAGTAATTGATTTCAATGTGCTTAGAGTTACTCGAACTCTTATTATTCTTTGAAAAGAAAACTCTTACATTATTGTCACAATATATAGTTATCGGCCTTGAGATAGAATTAATCACTTTCAGATTAGTAATGAAATTTCTCAACCACATTGCTTGGATAGTACGTAGCCCCATAGCAAGCAATAAATTCAGCTTGCATAGTAGAAGAAGTCATCAGAGTCTGCTTAGCACTTTTCTAAGAAACAACACCTTCAGTCATAAGAAAAATAAATTGGCTCCCACTGATCTTGAGATAGATACACTGATCAACAGTGTTTTCAACAAAACCAAAAGAAATGATCACCACTTGATCAAACTTTAGATACCACTGTCGAGATGCTTGCTTAAGTCCATATATAGACTTGTTCAATTTGCATACCAAATGTTCTTTATTTTCTACAACAAAACCTTGAGGTTGTCTCATATATACTTCTTCATACAAATCACCATTCAATAAGGTTGTCTTAACATCCATTTGATGAAGTTTCAACTCAAAATGTGCCACAAGTGCCATGATGATTCTAAAAGAATCCTTAGATGAGACTGGAGAAAAATTTTCATTGAAATTAATGCCCTCTCGTTGAGTAAAACCTCATCAATCGAGCCTTATGCCTCTCGATATTTCCTTTAAAATCTAACTTGATCCATTTACAATCAATGGACTTAGCATTTGGTGAAAGATCAACTAATTCCCAAACACCATTGTGATTCATAGAGCACATCTCATCTTTTATTGCAGCTAACCACTTTTCTGAAATAGAACTTGTCAAAGTTTGATCAACTGATATAAAGCTAATATTATGCTCAATATTGTAATCAGTTTTATAAGATAAACAATATAATCAACAGATAATGCTTCTCTTCTCACTCTTTGGGACCTCCAAACAGGTGGTTCATTTACTGGCCCGACTGACACTGTAGGAGAATTTGAAGGTTCTCCTTGGTGCTCCACTTTCTCACTCAAAACAACAGGAGGCTCAGAAACAACTCTATCTTGCATAATAGGAACAGGAATAGGCACCACAACTTGAATTGGTTCTGCCAAAAATTCATTCGGCTAGGAACTCCCACTAGAGCCAACATCATTCTCTAGAAACTTAGCAGTAATAGATTCCACTATTCTAGTGCCGCGATTAGGACAATAAAGTTTATATCCTTTAGATCTTTCAGGATATCCAATGAAATAACCAGAAGTGGTTCTAGGATCTAACTTCTTTTCAAAAGGATTATAAAACCTCACCTCAGCTGGACAACCCCAGACTTTGAAATGGCTCAAACTCAGTTTTCGCCTAGTCCACAATTCAAAAGGAGCTTTTGTCACACCCCACCCCGGGTGGACCGGCGTACGCCCCGTGAACCCTATTCCATAGACCGCACAAGCCTAAACCCCAACTCACCAGTGGTCCAACTCAAATGATTAACAAAGTCATAACTCAAATAAAAGGGTCTCAGTAAATGGACCAAAGGTCAAACCATCTCAATGGGTGAACATCAAATAATTCTCAGATAATCAAACTCAAACATGAAAAACTAAAACTCCCAATTTCAAACTGATATGCAGAATCTCAAGTCATACATCAAATGGAAATCTTAAGTAATAAACCAACTAGAAATGGTAAATAATCCTAAGAGGTCGTGCCGTCTCCTCGCCGTATTCTCCTAGCAAATTAACTACCGGCAACAATGTTCAATTGGGGGTGTACACAGGGTCAGAAATAGAATCAATCTCATGCTAAGAGTAAAAGAAGGCTAGAGAGTCCCATGAGGTTGTGGGGGGTGGTCCAAATCAAACGTAAGTAATAAACCCGACCACCTTGATCCGTAGCACGAACGTGACTGGGGAAAAATAGGAGGGGACCACCCACCTCGGTTACAAATCTCAACTCATGGAAGCAAGATCAAGAAATAGGCGACAGTCCGAGTACAATATCACAAATAGCTCAAAGGAATCAATATGTATGACCGTCACAACAAACACGCAAACATAGCATCAATGAAAGCAATAGGAATCAATGTTATGAGAAAATCCGTACAAAGTAACTCAATAAGTCTCATGATCAAATAGAATGATCAAACAGATCAAACAAGTCTCACACTCAACTCATATCATGATTTCTCAACCACGTGTACGTCTAATGTTATCGTACACAATCTCCAAATATACTCAAGGGTACATCTCAAAATATATGTACCACTAACATGTTAGCACCAACATAATACTGGGGTCCCCCACCCAACCATGGGTGTAAGACGAACTGACATCCGTGAATATGATACACCATGACAGGTCCCGTCCAGGTCAAATCTGTCATGAATCAGTGAACCTATGGAATTTATGTCACAACGGGGTTTGAGCCCGTCTAGCCAAGGTCACTCCAGAAGGCCGGACGTACTATCCCCTGGAATTTCTCAATAATCCTCAATATCTCATTCCTCACTCAACATACAACCAACCATGATACCAAATGTGTCCACACTTAAAATCTCAAGGCAAGCAAGGCCAACAATAACAAGCATGTGGGCAACAATAACTCAGTACAAGAAACCCACAACATAACAAATATCTCAAACAAGCGCGAGTGTGGATATACAATAATAAATCACAGAGCATATACTGTGTACAAACATATGGAAGAGGTATAAAGGAGGCTCAAGGTAGAAACGGAGGAAGAGAGAAGGAGGAAAGTGTGTACACCCCTCACCTGATGATAAGCAAGGTCCACGAACGTGCTAATCTCTGATCACAACGTCCCGTAACAAAACATGTCACTACCTATTCAACAAATAAGCATTGTCTCACAATTCATGACCAAGACCAAAACAAGTCGATGTCCACACCTAACATCCCTCCTAGAATGTCCACTAATCATGCTAGGATGATTGAAGGTTAAAGCACGAGGTTAGGAACCAAAATAGGCGAAACAGCAGGCCTCGTCCTCGAGGATGTCCTCCGTTCAAGATTAGCCTGAGCACGTTCTCGGAACATCGCCCGTTGAGGCGAAATTCAAAATAAACAAACAGTAGCCCCAAAGGACGTCCTCGAGGACGTCCTTTCACTATCCTGCACGAAAACTAGTGCTGAATACGTCCACGAGGACGTCCTCTACATGGGATTTTTGCAGAAAATCATTTTTCTGCACAGCACGATTCCAAACCATCCACCCACTCGCAATCCCACTAATCTACTCAGAAAAAGTAAACAAAAAGACATCTAATCATGCCTTTAAACAAGCCCCAAACATCCCATGCAAGATTCTCACGAATCAATAAAACCAATTCATAAAAAGATCTGAAAACCTTACCTTTAATCCGAGAATTGATCAACACACCCAAGCCTTGATCCGAACACGCTCTAGATCTCTTCTCTAATCCAAAAACGCCATGAAATCAAAGTGAGAACAATCTCCACTAGGTTATCTCTTCACTCAATCAAACCAATGAAAAAAAGGAAAAAGGAAAAACTAAATCTCACCCGGATAAAGACGGCATTCCAATCCCGATCTCCCCGTCACCATTAACCAAGCGCCGACCACCACCTTCTCCTCCTGCTGTGGCTGATCGGCGGTCACCAAAAGGGAAGGGAAGAAGAACGACGTGAGAGAGGGAGAGGAATGGAGAAAGAGAAAGTTGGAAGATGGGAAAGGGGAAAAACGTATGGGGAAAGAAAGAGATTTCCAACTTAAATCCCATTAATCCCTCTTCTAATTGGAGAGGGGCACGATGATCTTTTTCGTCCATCTTAATCTACAAAAGAATTAAAAACGGTCTTCGATGGGTTCTGAACCCGATACCTCCAAGCAAGAAATCAAGTCGCCTCCTCCAACCCGGTCGGGAAACCCTGTCGGGCTAATTGGTATTCTCGAAGGTAAAATAACCCGTTTAAATTATAAGCGGGTTATCACGGTTTTAGCTACAACTTTGTTGAGAACTCTATTCAAGATGTATAAAGCAGACTTCAAAACTTCTCTCCACAGAAATTCGGCCAAATTCATATTACTAATCATACTTCTCACCATATCTTTAAGAGTTTGGTTTTTTCTCTCAGAGACGTCATTCTATTCAGGTGTTCCCGGCATAGTAAACTGAGGGACTATCCCACATTCTTGCAAATACTTTGCAAAAAGTCCCATGTTTTGGCCAGACTCATCATATTTGCAATAATACTCACCACCATGATTTGATCTTACTACTTTTATGCTTTGTCCACATTTTTTTTCAACTTCCATCTTAAAAAACTTGAATTTTTCAAGGGCAAAAGATTTATCATTGATGAGATAAATATATCCATAACGAAAGAAATCATCAAAGAAAGTGATGAAAAAATTATTTCCACATATAGTGGTAGACAACGGTCCACTAATGTCAGCGTGAATGAGGTCCAAAACACTTTCACTACTAGTAGAACCTCTCCTTGAAGTCTTAGCAAATTTTCCTCTAATACAATCTACACAATTGTCAAAGTCTGAAAAATCAAAAGCCGGTAGAATCTTAACTTTTACTTATCTTTCTATCCTTTCCCTTGAAATATGCCCCAACCGTTTATTCAACAACATAGAAGAAGACGCTGGGAACTGCTTTTCCAAGTAGAATTAAGGTGCCGACATTCTGCTCTCTTGGATTCCCTGCTGACATTGATTGGAGAAGCACCTGTTTTTAATTCTGGAAGTGATGTGATTGGGTGGAAAGGTAATCCTCAAGGTATCTTCTCTGTTAAATCTTGCTACGATTGGGTGATGTCGTCAAATATTGCTTCAATCCAAGGGATTAGTGCTGTGTGGAATACCATCGCCCCTTTTCGGATTCAAATGTTCGGTTGGCTAGCATGGCATGGGAAGGTGAAAACCACGACTTTCTTGCTCAAAAGAGGCGTAAATACGGGGGACCTGCATTGTGCCTTTTGCGGTTTGGATCTAGAAACTATTGAGCACCTTTTTTTGCACTGTTACAAGGTTTGGAAAATCTGGTCGTTCTGCTTTAAATGGTGGGGATTTGCATCAGTCTTGTCCGGATCGATTCAACATCTATTATTGGAATGGGGCCATTTTCCGGTGAGGAATCCCTTAAAATCACTTTGGAACATTCTACCATCTGTTATCTTTTGGCATGTTTGGAAGGCAAGGAATGCTTTATGGTTCGAGGGGAAGCCTCCCAGGTGGGACGAGCTATTGGACTTAATTGTTTATAAGTGTTGTCTTTGGTTTGTTTTACAGGAGAAGCGAATGTGTTACTCTATTAACGATTACATTTTAAGGTTGGAGTGTATTAATTCTGTTGGTGGCTAGGCGTGTTGGGGCTGTCCACGATGCTCCGCATCTCTTGTGTTGGTGGACTTGCACATGGTATCTTTAGTGAGATGACAACAAGTGAGATGAGAGCAAGTGACTGGGATATGGGATGCTGGGTTTTCAGTGTGTGGGTTGGGATTGGGAGGTTAGCCACATCATAGTGAGGAGCGCCATATTTAAAGTGAGGAGTGATGAGTGATGATGCAGTGCTGTGTTTTGCTGTGAGATTCCATAGTAACTTCTGTTCTGCTGCAACTTTTTCTACTCATTTCTAGTCCGGGCTCTATACCTGATGTTGTTTTTTTGGGGCTTTGGGGTGGGGGTGGGTCTTTGGGGTTCTGTGAGCGGCAGTTTGTTGGGAGGTTAGCCACATAAAGTGAGGGGTTCTGGTTCTATTAGGAGTGTTCCAGTGTGTAGAGGGGTGCCACATATAGTGAGATGAGGGTCTCAGTGTCGTTGAGTTTTGCTATGCTCGTGGATTTCATTGCTTCTGGGTCGATCTTTTGGGGTGGGCTTGAGTGTCATGTGGTTCGTTTGGATATCTGAGCGCGAGGAAGTCATCGGAGGTTGTTCATGGTAAGATTCGGGCATGGTGAGGGTGACATAGATGGGCGAGGTGATGTTTGTTGGTGGTCTAGGTTGGCCGAGTTTGAGGGATTCACGGAAGGGAGTTCATGGTGAGGATGCGTCCGGGGAGGGAGAAATTGAAGGGTGAGGTTTTTGGGTTGGGTCGTGTGTGGGGGTTGGCTTTGACTATTTTTTCAGTTTTGAGGTGCTTTCTGTGTTCTGATGGCTGTCAAGCTTCTATGCGCTCGTTTCTTTGGAGTGTGACCATGACCGTTTTGCAGCACATGTGTTAGCTGTAGTTTGTTTTTGGTTTGCTGGTTCGTTGATGATGACATTGGTAAGAGTTGTCTGCTGATTACGGGCAGTCTATATGGGTGAAGAGTTTGTGTTGGGATTTTCTATACGGCTAAATAGCAGTGCCACCACTAGCAGCGTTTTGGATTTTTCAGTTCACCTTCTTTCTGTTCGGTGCTTCATGCTCTCGCTGCTTATTCACTTGAGCAATTTGCAAGTTGTGTTGGTGATTATATGAAGATGCTGCATGGTCTGTTGGGAGGTTGCTTCTGTCGGATCTTCATGGGGGTGCTGTCTTGGTTTAGCTCTGCGGTCTGGTGAGACAAGATGTCAGGGATGTTGTTTCTTGGGAGCATATTTACTTCAGCCATTTCTTGGGAGGCCTTTGAGTAGTGTTCTTTGGCTCATGATATTCGGTGACTTGGCTTTTGTGCATTCCTTCTGCATAGGTGGTTTTATAGTGGTAGGTTATTGTATTTCAGGATTCTGGGTGTGTAGTTTGTTGGTGGAGTTGTATATGTCCCTGAGTTGAGTTGTGTAGGAACACATTCAGATTGTTTCTGGTTAGTTTTTGTTTTTCCGTGGGTGTATTCGCACATTTGTCTTGATTGATACTTGGGTTCCAACCTTGTTGGATTGCCTCGTATCATGTAGACGCGATCGGACTCACCCTACTTCATTGATGTAATCATCTTGTTTATTCAATGAAGTTTTTTATTGATCAAAAAAAAAACGACCCTCGATATAGTCGTAATGGCATAAGCCTTACGCCCGTATCGCTGGGTAAACCCGGAAGCATTTAACGAACGTTACGGTCATAACGCCTGGAGCATTACGACTGTAACGCTCCCTAATATGCCGAACCAAAATCTGCAGAAATGCAGAAACAAGAAAACACAACCCAAACCAAAACCTTCGAATCCCAACGTCAATGCAGCATTAAAATGACACGAAAAGGAGCCTAAAAATGTATCAAAACACTCCATAACATTCCTCATAATCTATCAAACTCAAAAACGACCTAAAACGATAAAAACGACATCGGGATGAATCGGTACGTGAAACCCATCGAATCTAGTCAACAATCCTCATCAAATGCATCCAATTAATCCAAAAACAAGGTCATCACATCCCCATACTGATTCATTAAATCAAATCAACAAAATTAGGGCGAAAAGAGAGAGAAACCCAAACCTCGAACGAAATCGATGAAACCGACTGCAATTTGTCGCCCACGTGATCCTCTCCTCGACTCCTATCAACCAGCAGCCCCGGGAGACGAAGAGGACAGAAATCCATCATCAATGCATCCCAAATTGCCATCAAACCTTAAATGAGAAGAGAGGGAGAAATACTGCAGACAAGATGACGACCCAACGAATGTCCCTCCGGTGGAAAGGCCAAGCCGATTGTCTCCATGACCTCCTACTGCTGTCGCCGGTCATCCAAAGGGAGAAGAAGAAAATGGAAGTGAGGGAGAGAGGGAGAGGGAATGTCGTGAAGAGGAAAAGGAAAAGAAGAGAGAGAAAAGAAAGAAAAGAAAATGAGGGATTAAATCCCTAATCAACTACTAAACCCCTCGAGGGTAAAATGGTCGTCTCCTCCACTATCAAATGAGATTAAAAAAACTCATTAAAATCAAAATGGTCTCCACAAGACTCAAACCCGAGTCCTCCATGAACAACTCCCCTCAACCACCTCCACTAACCAGTCGGGCTAAGTGGAGGTCTTGAGAGTAAAACCAACCCAAATAAAATATAAATGATCGGGTTATCACATCCTTCACCCCTTAAAGTAATCTCGTCCTCGAGATCCAAACCAACAACCAAAAACAAAACTGGGTGATGTCACATCCTTCCCC